>LUCH01007665.1:5062-21493 GCA_013368495.1 Paragonimus heterotremus | reverse complement strand
GCTTGGGACGTTAGGTGAGATGGCGACTAACAGAGCTCAGTGGCGTGAATGTTGTCGTTGTTTGTCCGAGTTGTCTGTGAAGTGAGTGCAATTAATGACGCTGGGCCGGTAAAAACCGTAAGGAAGCTGTCTTGCTGATGACGCCTTACTTTCACTTACAGCTCAGTTGTTTGTTTGCAAGGTGTAGGCGCCTTGATGTTGTATGTTTGAATGTAGACGTAGCTATTTTTAGTGGTTAGGTCTCCTCCCCTTCCCCTGTCTTTCCTTCTCTCTTCCTATACAGCGTTTGCTTTTTATTCTTCTTCATGGTTGTGTGGCAGTTAAGCATCAGTGTGAACCATTGATGTATTGCTGTCTATGGTGATAATGATGATGAGGTAGATTACAATAGCCGCATTAAAAAAAGTTTAGGAAATATGCAAATGCATTTATAAACAATGTTAAAATCGAAGGAGATGTAAACCGTTTTCAGATAATCTGTCCTGCACCTCTTGGATATACCAAACATAGCAAAGAAATCATAGTAACCGTTAAATTCGACCTACTTCAATGTTCTTGTTCTGGTTTGAGTATTTTAAAAACACCTGTTGGTCTCAAACTCTTGTGAAACTATACCGATTTGATGTGAAAGTTGAGGAATCGCGTTCAGTGGTTTGCATTAGCAATGCACTTGCGTTTTGTTAGTCGGATTACAACGCACAGATGATTACGACTAAGTTCGCGAATTGGTGATCAGTTCAAATTGAGTTTCACTACTCCTGAGCTGCATAAAGCGTGTTATTAATTTGATCGCTGATTTAATGACCGCAAATCAGTCACGCTGTAGATGTTGATAACTTAAATTCGTTCTTATGCATATTGCAGTAAGAAGTAGCACTCTGTGACCTGCACCTTCCTAGTTCACTTTAAAGTTTACTGAACAGTCGACTTTTGTATGTGCGACTGTTTGCTTATATTGATAGGCCCTTCAACGCTACCACATAGAGGAGTGCAAACTAGTGCGCGCGATGTAACCTGGATAGATCAAATACCCGTTTTTGTAAGCGTAGTCGTGCTTCATTGGCGTACAATTGGCATTCACTGACCCAGTTTGGTTTGAAAGTCTATTGGTATGCATTCTTGCACATTATCGACGTTTCTGTGAGATCTCACCATTTCGACTCTGCCTCACTGGCACGATATCTGCACTACTTCGTGGTGACTACTTCTGGATGCCGCTAACTAAGATGGAATAAGATGTCCCCTACTTAGGTCGCTGTATCTGTCTAAGCATTCGTTGATGCATCTGCTCTTCATCCTATTAGTGCTGTGCAACAATCGCTCCACCTAAAGCATGGGTATCACTGCCTGCCGCCTCTCACTGGGACACAGTGTTTATCGATAGTACCATAAAATTGTTCATTAGTCGTCAATATACAATTCCAAAAACTTTGGCCAGCTTAAAAATGCCCGTTTGAAATGATTTTGGTGGATCACATTTGTGCTTGCTGTTATGTTGTATGCATTCGTACACCATACCGTTGAACTACCGAGACGGTTGTCTGGGTTCAAGCTTGAGGGTTTCCAATTAACCCGATGTCATTATTACGGAACTACCCGAGGGATCGCCCACTCAGATTTTACTGTTAGTTATAGCCTGGGTTATTTTCCGGTCATCTGCTAAGGTTTGAACAGCCAGTTCATGTTTGTGTCCCAAATAGTATGTGCTGATCTCATACGACCACTGGATGTACCTTCGTGCATCATAAAAGGCAACTTGATACAATTGACCTCTGACTGTAATATATTTATATGGCCATCATTCGGTTTAGACATGCTAGGCTGAGGTCAACTCACAAACCACATGAGAAATAAGTATAGCAGATGGGAGAAGGCTGAAAATATTTATTTACATCTGATTGTGTTTGACAGCAAAAAAAGAGACGTGGTAAAAACCGAATATCTGCAAGATTATGAAGTTGGAAGGTTTACAGGAAAATAAGGGGGAGAATGAGTGACAAACCAAAAAACAACTATAATCTATCGGGCAGATAGTAAGCGCATTGTAGCAAGCGACAAACGTGGAGTGACCATCAGTGACAAATTCGAACGTAGCTTTACTCCACCGGACTGTTCCTAAAGACCAAGCTGTCTAAAGATATGAGTTAGTGTTCTGAATGTGTACGTCGCGTCTTTGTTTGACGTTACTCATTGCTAACGGACTGGTGGTCTACCCAGCTTGGACATGCTCGTTGCTTGAATGTGTTGTCTGGAGATCAAATCTTTTACTTGGTGCTGTGACTATAGCGGGCTATCCCGAGGATGATAATTTCAGTTGTGTAAAAACGAAGTGTTCGCTGGCTCATACAGTTGATAGTGTCAATATTAAGTCACCTGTGGCCTGTCGGTAGTACACTTGAAGTTGAACCACTTTACGCGGCCCGTCTGGATATGATAGCTCATTGTACACTGGGACCTTTTTTGTCGCTGCATGTTCAACTCTGTTAATAACGTAAATGACCCTAATAAAATAAGAGCGATAAGCTTAGATATTTGTCTTAAGACTAGGGTGCGCCAATGATTTCAGCATTATGGATAAATATAAGTTCTCAACTATGTTAATTGTACCGTTTACCCAACTGACTTTCTAGACTACTGAAGCACTGTTCAAAGACGAAGTGAGATAGTCCAGAACCATTGTTCTCTTAAGGAGTCCTTTTTTCCCCGTCCAAAACCGCCTCTGTCCTCGAGAAAAACGATTAATCCAATCAGAATTAGTGGAACTGTTCAGAAGGGTCGAGAAGTAACCTTGGCTATTTTTTTTACCTCTCACCTTTATTCCGCTATGCGCATCGGTGACTTAGTGACCCTAACTGTTTTTTTTCAGTGACTGTCCTCCTAGTTTCTGATTCGTGAATGTTTTTAGGTCACTACGCATCATATAAATAGCTTGTATTTTTCGCCTTATCACACACGTTTTGGGGCGGAACAAGGCTGTTTTTTGCACACGTCTTTTTGACTTGTCTTGAGCGCAAATACAGGGATAGTCGCGGTATTTTTGGGACCGAGACTTTCCGTGTTAATTATTACCAGGAAGAGAATCTGGTTTTTGTCAAGCGCACCACTATATCGAGGACGAACCACCGTATCCTTTCGAGGATTTACAACATGTTCTCAGATACATTCCAAGAGTAGTGGTGTCCAAATTTGTCTTAAAATAACTTCTCCGTACATCATCTTCTACCGGGTTGCATACACGGGAGCAGGTTGATTTGTCGATTTCAACTGAATGTCCGAATTTTTACAACTTCCCGTTGTCTGTTACGCCGTCCAATTCGGGCTCGGTCTTCCTACTGTGACTTATGGCGACGGCGTAGAGTTGAAAAGCTATGGGATTCCGAGCACAAACTATGGAACCCTGCGGCACACTGCTACTCAGGCGATACCAATAAGAAAGCATGTCGTTGGTCTTGACATTAAGTCGGCGATCCTTTAGCACTCAGTGCCCACAAGAGTTTCGGTTCATTTTTACCACATAAAATCATACCAACAGTTTGTTGCTCTCGAACAGCAATTATGTTGGTCAAAAGTCCACTTTGAAATATCTACTGTGTGCGGTAACATTAGGACTGGGTTCTACTGCTAGCTGAACCCAACGATTGGCTACTACAAACAACTTCGTACCACTCAACACGGTTAGGCACACCTACCAATGATCCCATGATGAGACGACAGAACATTCATGTGCATCGCTTGGTGTGGTCGTACACAACAAATGACGTTAAAGCAGTCACACGGATAAACGGAATGGCCAGGTAACTGAGGTGTTATTTGTCCCGGCTTGCATATGTGGTGACTGATTAGAAACTTGATACCTGAAGGTGAAGGATGGTTTTAGAGTAACAAACATGAATTGACGTTCAATAAACCCAAAGAGCTGATCGCCGACGCGTCGGCATTCACATACTTTGACCCATCTTATCCGCTGGAGGTACAGTGCGGCGGCAGTCACTGTGGTTTGAGCCCAGTACTGATACCACACGGCAGGCTGCACCTTTTCATGGTGGAACAACAGTATTTACGATTGCTATTAACCGACAGGCGTTCTCGCGTTTTGTTTGACCAGTTTGTTGTGTTGTTCCACTACCTTGCATTCAACAGCTCGGTAATTTGATACAGACACGCATTCATCAGCAGCTGGTTGGCGCCAGTTTCACCATAATTCCGTCTTTAGCAGCTTGTGCGCGAACACTGATTGCCTGAACCTTCTCCAATCAAGAAACCGCTCCAGTTCAATATCATTACATGCTTGATCTTCAACGTTTGATGTTGATACACACCCGAAAGTGTTATACATAGATGGAGAAAGAACTGCTGACTGTGACCGTTGCAGCGGAATGCATTGACAGCTACATTTTCGGAGCATAGACCTTGATGTTCACGGACCACAAACTTTAGTGTTTATTGCGCCAAAGTCGTTACTGATCTCCCACGATGTATATTGCGAATAACTCTGCGTGTTCCGAAGTACGGTGTGGAAATATTTTATCATTCATGTTCAGAAATTAGTTTTGCTGACACTCAAGAGCCTATCGTCGAGCAACCGATGGATATCAAACAGGTTTCGACGTCGTCAGCTTTGTACCACACAGCGCCTTCACAGGTGCTCGCATCCGGCTGATAAAACATCGTACAATTGAAAATAAACCGTATTTTGCTTCACACCACATTCCTTAACAGATCGCTTAAATCAACGGGACTGACCACATTTTAAAGTTCGGAGTCAAATCGCTGGTTCAGGCTAGATTGATCTTCAAAGTGATGTTGATAGAAAAAGCGATGCAACAACCTGTGCTGAAAACCATCTGTTGGGGCCTTTTGGTCATGAGTAATTTTGTCGGAAGAGCTGAAGAAATTATATTTAGACGAATTATGTCGAGTGAATTCGTGGATTACTCTCCAGTATACTAAGCCTGCGGCATCCGTCAACCAAGGGATCCATCGATACGTGAAGTTTTGGAGGAACTTTGACGGAAATTCGCGAACGATGTATTTACTCATACGGAAAAACTACCTGATATCGGTGTACTATTTCAGCAACTGATTTGAGGTGGACTTCCTAACTACAACAGACACAGGCTGTCATGAATAGGCTACGATGCCATTTAAATAGTTATGGAATGCCAGAATAGCTGTTTTCTGATAACGGACTACAATTCAGCAGTGCAGAGTTCCTTTGGTGTCAGTAAAAAACAACATTCCACACATCAGTTCGTCAGCCGTTGTCATTGCCAGCAGGTGAAAAAGTGAGAGCAAAGAAAGCCAGGTGATTACTGTCGAAGGCCTAGGTTACTCATGAGAATTCTTCTCCTATGCTGTCGGAAAGAAAAAAACGTCATGAAATCTTAGAACCGGCTAAGTGCAAGTTTCATTTGGCCGAAGAACGAGAACATTATTTTCTGCGGCAATGTCACCACTCCATCCAGTGACAGTCTCCTACTCTACTGCACAAGCGCCTTCATAACTGAATGTTCCGACCGAAGCGCCATGATGATTGCGGGTCAAGAAAGCTACTACCACCAGTGGTTGGGGAAGAACTACGAGTGTACCCTATGCTTGAGATTGCTAAGCACTCAAGAGTAAATCTTACCAAATGACTGGATGTAGAAAAGAATTAGTGTATTTCGTCGGAATCGGGTCCATTTGAAGCGCTGTTGTCAGAAACAGTTTCAGCTGATAGCATACAAAGTCCGTCGTAGAAACTCATCCTAGCAATGATGATACTGCTAAGTCGGCATGCAGCCCTAACAATTAGGAATTAATCGATATCAATGAGTCAGCAGCACAAAAAATCCAGAAAGGATATAATGATAGCTAAGGCCGATGACTGACTTCAGCAAATAAGTTCCAATCAGTTGACTAAGTCAGATACATCTGTCCCTCCCTTTACAACAGGATGATCGGACAGCGATCTCTCTTGATCGATACTATCGAATACAATAATCAACTCTGAAACAGCTCTTCTGGTTGCCGTGGTCTCGATCACATGAAACTTGCTATGAATATCTGCGTCTTCACCCACTGTGTGTCTGAATGTCTCATATTTGTAATTTGTATATCTTATGTTTACGATAGATTGGAGTAGACGAAATAACGTGTGACACCACAAACCTTCTTTTAGATTGCGATGAAGTAATTGAAGTGTATTCAGGGTTTCCAAGTATTATCCGATCAAACCTCAACATAGTGAACGGAAAACGAACGATATGTTGCCCAATCCAACCAAACGAGTGATCAGCCAATAAAAATAGACATATTGGCTAACAATTAACTTTGAGTGCTTTGTAAAGTAAGATGATTAATGGTCAATATTCATCGGAGGCACACGATCAGTTTCCTGTTTATTGCCGCTCATCGGATGTGCCTACCCAGTGAACTTCAACTACACATCACTATAGAAACAACAGATACTGAGGTTCATATTTGTTAACTCATTTGCCAGTCTCTTCTGCCGTTTGTCACCGACTCGTTATAGTCCGTAGATCAGTGCTTTGTGTTTCAGCATTAGCTGGATATCTCCTGACTTTCACTTAGACGATGGCATTTTCTCGCACACGGTATTTTAAGTCCTTTTTTGTTCTGAACCACTAACTCTGATAATTGAAGATTTCAATGGATTGTTCTTCTGAATATTAACCCTTTGCACCTGTTACAGATTGAATATCATTCACGTTTGACCAAAGCTTTCGCGCATATTTGATTTTTTAGGCCAATCGTTTAAAATTAAATGTAACCACTGGATGCTTATTGGGTGGCTGATGTGGTGATGGTTAACGTGTTGGTTTTATACTAGAATATAGATTCCGACTTCGAAGACGATGTGCTCCACTGCTGAACTTCAAGCCTAGTACTGGCTTTTTAAGTTAATTGATCAAAAACGTTTATCCGAACACGAAAGTTGCGATCAAATCTGGATGGTGTTCACTTTGTTACATCCGAAATTTCCAAACTATAATCAGTAACTTCGCGCTCAGATTGCAGTTTCCCAATCTGAAAATAAACTGGAGACTGTTCTTACTCTTCCTAGCCCCGGATTGAGCAGTTCTGTTTTTCCAATGCATTGCATTTGTCGTGCCAGAACCATTAACAGGCGGCTAACAAACCCAAGAAAAAGTGCGAGTTCTGGCTGCTCTATTGAACAACAGTTATTTTGAGGACAGGTTTATTTTGGGCATTCACTCACGTTCCTCTACAGGAGCTGTGAATAAGATGGAGTGTAACTGGTTTCCTACGGGCTTCACAGCACGGTCCGTCCTTACAGTTGATGTACCAAACGCGTGGCTTGCTCGATCTCCACTATGTACGACACATTTGATTAGTGGTAAGCGCAATGCACCTAGACTATACGGTTAAGGGCTGAATGTGTTGGACAGTAGCCTAAACATTCCCGCGTTTACCGTGACCTGAAGTCCTCTATTCGGTTGAATTGGATGAAAGGTCTTATAATCCATCTGTCATGTCTTATTCGTGGAACCCTGGGTTACCTGATAAAGGCAGCACGACAGCCAGATAATAATCTGGTATCGAGGCATTAAGCAAATAACCGTAAGATTTATCTTTGTCGTCCTAACTTGTGTCTCCGGTTTTAGTCCCATGGATTCATAATGATTGCAGGTGCTTTCAAATTTGACGCAGAGTTTTGATTAATGACGCCTATTTTAGAACTTTATCATACCCTAAATTTGTATAAGACTATTTGTGATATTCATTGTTACATGATCCGTATGTAACTTTTATCACACATGCTGTTCGTATTCCCGCTATCTGTTAAAACGCAACCGCCAACGTTTGTGCCTTTAAACAGAGATAAATTACAGGAACATACACGTCATCACAATCGTGACATCACGTTCACCTGTCCTGTTTGCGCGGAGCTGTTCGTCATGCGCTCGCACCTGAATCGACATTTGCGTGGTGTACATAAACTGAAACTGACGCAGCATGTGAGTAGCACCACCTCTGTGGCAGATTCCAACGTCGCAACTACAACGACGGCAGACCTATCTGGCAACGGACTGAACAGCTGTGGATCAAAAAGTGCCTTCACTCCGGTTGCCAGCCTAACAATCGCCGACGCTGTTCAGTCCTTCAATCCGTTGTGCTCGAACGCGAGCGACGTACTTGCGTTTATCCAATCTAACGCCGAAGGTAAACAATTTCTTTACCATTGTTTTCTTTCGATCTCTTACGTAAATAGCATGCTTCTTTTAAATTTCGGATTGACTAGTTAACTGCGATTTTGGGACAGTATATGACTCGATTATTTTTGTGACTTCTTTAGCCAGTTTGTTCTAATTTAAGTCATTACTTTCCAGTGTTGAAATGCTCACACTTTTTGTTGGTACTTTGGTTGCCTATCACCTCTAACGTGCCCCCCCACTTCCATTAGCCTATCCGTGGGTGGTGTTCAGGAACGAGGAATAGAAGACTCTGACGATGTTAAACGAGGGCTTTATTCTGATCATAGACCGGTCGCTACTAAAAATATGGACAACATGAGTTTGATTGGTTGACGTAGAAACCATTTTGAACCGTTTGCAAATGTTGTCACCAGATGGAGGTAGTTGTGACTCTGCTCCGTTTGTTGCAGACTGCTTTACTTATCTACGAGACTTTAACGTAAAATGCTGGTAGCTAACCCGTTAAAATTACGCTAGAAGTCAATAACTTTGACCTCACATCTGATCGACCATCAGGCACATCGTCTGGGGTTATCGATGCTGTCTGTCATGGAGTGTAAGCTTTAAGGCATTTATAAAAACAGGATCGTCATAAGATTATGGTTTTACATCTACCGTTTCTAAATAAAACTGGTTTATTGTTTATATTAACCTACCACGGTCGCATTACAATTTACAGCAAAAACGACCAAATCTCGCAGAAAATCAGTCGCCAAACGTCGTTTCCTGAACAATTCGAGTCCTGTCTCTGGCATCCAAGACCAACTAAACGCTCAGTCGCCTCACTTCGCTCAACCCAGTCCTCCACTCTCTGCATTTAGCGCACCGGTTTCGACTACAGCCCACTTTCCGGGCAATTTTCTATTAGGTTCCACAAACACCGCGGCAAATCACTCACAGCAACATCACCTCCACCATCATCAACAACAAGCGCAGCCAGATTCGCTGCAAGCCATTTCGGCGCATTTGAATCCTCATGCTCATGGCGGGCGACCAACTGTGTATGGTTCCAGCAGTGGCCAGTACTCGCTCACAAACCAGCCCTATTTACCGACACAGTCGCCACAACATCCACAGCAGGCTGCCTGGTCTGCTGCCATGGCTGCCAGCCTCTTTGCTCCTGTGAACTACGTAGGCTGGTGGCCTCAGGTAATTAATGTACTTTTTATCTGTTTGATTTGTTTGGGCTTCGGATTCTCCTGACCCTGGCGAAACCCCAGGTGGCTCATTCCTTCAGCGCAGTCGATGCTGTGCCACATGTTCAATGTTGACTATTGAGACTTCTCAACCAGATTAACGATCATGGGCTACACTCCTGTTCATTTCGTAAATGTTCCTGTCCAACAAATAGTCTGGCATGTAACATGACAATGGGCATAATTGTGCTCTCCATGAACTTGCATCGGGCACTTGGTGTCTGTTCTGCAGTAGGGTCACTGTTCACCACTGTTGCTGAGACTGTCAACAGTGTGTGTATGGGAGGTTCGGTTTTTGTTAAACGTGGGGATGTATTACTTCAGGGTACGATCCATTCTGCCCTGTGGTTAAAAACCTTGACCTGTTCGACATCAGACAGACTGTGTTCGATTACCGTTGTCTCCGTTAATAAGCCCGATTCACGTAGGCTGACCGCATGTGCAACGCTGCCGTCCACCAGCGTCTACTTCAAAAACCGTCGAGTATGCGGTCATTTGTTTGTAATAAAACGTTGTCCGCATTGTTTGTACCATGTATTTCATGTATTGTCTAAGCGTTTAACACGTCAAGCTTTCTTCACCGTGACTATTTGCATTTTGTCAAAACAACGATGTGGGCAAATATTGACACTGCTACCAACTACGAAGTTCCTGGCCCTTCCGCTAAGTAAACTCGGCAACTGTCTCCTGCCTGACTAGAATCTTCTTTGCCATCAACTCATCGGTTGAAAAAGATCTCCGCCATGACTATCTTGCCGTATTCACACCACTGCTAACTCTTCTAACTACACTATCTTGTGTTTTTACTTCGACAAAAATTTTCTTGCAGGGCACTTTTCGCTACTATTATGATGAGCAACGGTTCGAGTCACAACGCCATGTGGTCAGACTTATAACCGTCTATGCATACTTATGTATTGACATGTTGATTAAACGATGGATGTATGTTATTCAGGTTCTTATGTTTTGTGTTACCCATTCAACATGTCAGATAGACATGGTTAGACAATGTCTCACCAATGGAGATTACCACCACTCTTCCTGTTAGTAGATGCTTCATTTTTGCCAGACGTCTGTACTTTCATGCGGTAAGGTCCGTTGTGTGTTGTCAAAAACTCGTACATTTTTGAACAGCTTATTAAATCGGTGTCTCTTGAGCATGATAAATTGCTAGCTAGTTTTGAAATCATGTCGCCATTTTTTAGTATATCTAAGACAACAATATCGGAACCTGGAAGGTAATTGCTAATGATCAACCCGGAAAGCAAGCCTAATTGCCGATCAAATGGTTGGCGAAATATCTGTGTTTTGATATGAGATGTTTTGTATCATTTGCAGGATACGTGTTCAAGAACGTAGACTGTCTATTGAATATGCAATATCTTTCGTTCGTACTAATGTTTATGCGAAAAAAACGAGTAAGATAATGAACCGTCTGAACAGCCTGCTAAGATCGGATGGTACTGTATGAATGAGGCGTTTCTGATCACTAAGCGAGATTGATTGGAGAGAGAACACTTAACCAAAAGATATAACGCCCAGTTGCTTCTCCGGAACAGATTACTATATTTGATACAAATAACACGCAGAGTAAAACACTAATGTGAAAGTAAAACAAAACGGATCAAGAATACCGAAACAGCAGCCAATAACGCGTTCGACTTAGCAATGTCGGTAGGGCGGGAGCATGTGTGAAACAAGGTAGAAATGGATTACATACACAGTCTCAAATTGAACATCAACATGTAATTGCAGCCTTCGCGTTAAAAAATTGATCCTTTTTGGATGGATTTTTATCCTTCCTAACTGATTCACTTGTGTAAATAAACTCTTAAGTCAGAGGGGAAACGTCACCACGAGCTGTTATCATTTTATTTAATCCTTAGGTCATTATAGGTGCTAGTGTTGAGACTGATTATCTGTACTCTTCGACCGATGCCTAACCCATTGTATCACACAACAACTAAAACCATTTCGGCGTCCAGACTAAATGTTTCACATGATCCGCCGTCTTTCATTGTTAGCTGTTTGTTTGTGTTCGGTCATAGTGGAGCACCTGCATGTAAATTTCTGCTCATCTTTCAACTAGTTAGCATCTCTCATTTGTTCACTTTCAGCCCTCGTCGAACTTCACGCGTCCTGCTCACCATTCATCCAGTCCGCTTGGCTCTCATTTAACATACACACCAGGTTCTGCGCCGGCGGATGCCGCCTCTACTGCCTACACTACCTCAAATTCCATTCGACCGCCTTCGGAGAGCTTGGCGCAAACGTCACCATCTACGACGAATTGCGATCGTGGCATTTTACAGCACTCATTTCGTACTCCAACCGATTCTATCCACAGTCCTACTGCGTCGTTCAGTACTGCTAATCCACAGGCCCATATGTTTGCCGCACTGCCTTCATTTGCCCAAGCCATGTACTATCAGGCAGCTAGCTGGGTGGCCACGCAGAACAACAACAATGGCGGTGGTGGTGGGGCACTTGGAGACACCCAATCAAGCGTTTGGGACCCAAGATTCCCTTCAGTACCTTACTCATCCTCTCAGCCGGCTGTATCTAATGGCAACACCCGTTAGTCCTGAAGCTAAAGACCGAGTGTTTACGAATCGTCCGTTGCCACGTCCCGAATTCAACAATGCATTTTATCAGGATGGATAGTAAAAACGGAATTTTTTACTTCCTATTTTTCCCACTCAGGGAGTCAAGATTGCATTTTCTTAAATATCGATTTGTTATTTCTTTTTTACGATCTACTAGGTTGCTTTTTTGTGAACATGAAGCATTTCTGAGACACGTATCTATCTTCTTATCGACTTAACAGAGAGTATGTATTTTCTTTACCGTCCCGAATTTGTTTGCCTCCCTGCTCATTTTAGCTGTATGTTTTTCATATTCGTACATTTGTGTACGTTTTGATACACGTTTCAATCTTATTGTCAAGTTGCGTCACATTGTTTGTCATGAGCAGATCAAAGCCTCCTTCGGTCAAAATATTTTACTAGGACGAACTCCCAATATTAAAGACGATTACTAGCAGGAATCCCATGATCTCACCGTTCGGCCACCTGTGAAGCGTGATTCTTAGGTGCTTGTATTCGAGGTTTTATCGTAAGTTGAATATCTACTATCTAGCTTTCTTTTTGAACGTCGGCTAGGCACATCGTTAACAAGTCTACTCATAAAAATCTTTGTGCTTCCAGAGGGTGGATATTGAACATGAACATTCAATTACTACAGTATAGTTTGTCTACATCGGTTTTCGAGCCTTCAGTGTTTTTTGTGAGAAGCGAAAAGTTACATTGAGTTTAATCCATAACAGTTTCATCGCATGAAAGGAAGAAAGTCCAAAGGGAGAGGAAATTAATTCACATATTTACCTACAAAACCAGTGACCCTGATCCCGTGGTCTAGTGGATGAGTATCTGTGATGGCATGACATTCTGACGTCTATTCACTAATCGTGGGTTCGGATCCCCAGTGTAAGTGATGCTAACTAGATAGAAACAGCTCTTCACCACTTAGCATTTGGTCATTAGAACCAACTGTTCAAAATGTTTTTTTGTTGTTGAGGTTTTCTGTGGAACTTAGTTGTTTCTGTTTGCCTAAGTCTTCTGGTCAACTGTAGACTGAGTTTTTATTTGCGACGCTCTGTAGAAGGGATACTCATCCAAACCTTCGGGAGCTCATAAAAATAAGTGCAAAGCTTGCATTGCTTTACAAGATGCGTCGAATACATCAGAACCTGTATGCTCTGTTCTACTTTGTCTATTGTGTGCTGGATTGCTCGAGCACTTCCAAAATATCATGAGCTTGGGCAAATTGTGTAAATGAGAATTCTGTTGACATTTGAGTAAATGACCTTACCGTATCGGAACTGTTTGCAGTTTTGCTGATTTCACTGGGTTCATTCGATGATTGCGAGCCGAATTTAGTGAACACAGTTCACCTCCAACCGCTTTAGAATTGATATTCCATGCTAGATTAGATACATTTAGGGCATCCACGGGATTAAAGAAAAGGTTCATTTTATTTTCATAACCCAGTAGCTTTTGCAACATAAAGTGTTTGATGCATCCGCACCTGGTAGATGAGCTTCAAATGTCCCATTGGGTAGAAACAAACAATTCTACATATATCAACACAGGAATTTGAGTGTATTGTACACAGACCCAGAACCGTCTTACGATTTGGATCCTTCGTTCGCTGGCTAAGTGAACGGGCAAACTCGGTATAGGTATCGCTTGCTGCTCGTGCTCTCCGATTTGCTCGACAGGCTACAGGAAGATTCACTACAGTTTAGGATTATTGTGGTTTTACAAATTTTCAAGCGACTCAACAAGAAAATATCTTACCAGCTACACTTACATAATTTGAACTTTCTCCTTTCCTGGGTCCTCTCATTCTTGAGAAGTAACGTTTTTCTTTTGCTGACCAAAGTACTTCATAGTCATCGTAACCAAGAACACTCATCAGTTATTCCCAATGCGGGGTAGACCTGCCAGACAATCATTCTCTTGAATGCGACCTTGTAATGTGTCTTCCGTTGACCTCTTCGGCTTGACTCATTTTGTTATAGTTTCTAACACCTCTGATCGCCTGTGATTTGGACATTTACGCGCTTGTTTCTACAGTCGGATGATCAGGTCTGATTGCAGGAAACGTGTGGTTATGCTTTTCGAGTCGACTTTCTCAGAAATATATACCGTTATATAGTATATTTTACACCTGAAAACTGTAAAGTTACAAACGTGCCACAACATGGCGTAAAAAGGAAAAAGATGTAGAGGGAAAAAACACTGGTGCACACAACACGAGCACCAATGATTTACATTGTTCGCCCTATCAAACAGCGTCCTCAGTCAAAGATGTTCATTGTACTTCGGACCTCAGTCAGCAAGCCAAGGGAGCCTTATTGGAGTAAGCCTCAGAGTGATTGCTTTCATACCCCGAGCCCAAGTCATTTGCTGGCCACTAGGCTGCAACTTCCAGCCCAACCCACCACTCTCAAACAATGTACGATGTGGCAGGCGATGAGTTGGCATTTGTAAGATGCGGCAAAGTCAACGAACCCTGTGAGATGAGGTCAGCATGCTCAGATGTCGACAGAGTCTATCCGTTCCAAAGATACGTCGGCAGACTTTGTAATTGTTGACACGGTGTTCCCACCACACGCTGCTAATGCTTCGGAGACACCGATGGTCGGAGAGGGATACTCTGTTAACATCCTCCGCGCGAAAGAACCGGGTTTCGGAGCTATAAAGTAGGACTACCTTCGGAATGGCATTGTACACCTGGCCTTCCATCGAAAGACATCATACCGACATCACCGATTGTGTAAGTTGGCAAACGCTATCCGAGCACTTATGCCATTTGTGATCTTATCAGACTTTTCGTCATCACTGATAAACCTCGACTACTTCAAGCTGCTCCCCACGGAGGGTTAGAACAAGCGCAGTGTCCTTCAAATCTTGCAATAGCGCCTTGCATTTAGAAAGTTTCACGGCCATATCAAACTCACGAACTGAGGACTCTAGTCTGTTTAAGATGTTCTGGATTCTGTGTTAACCATCGTAGATTGAGGTGATATCGTCTGCTTACTGTGTCTTGAAGTCCGATGTGTGGGAGCGGTTCCACACCGTTGTTTAGAAATGTATTTTGATCGTCCGGTTTTCTCAGTGTTTTCCAATGTATCCCTCAATGTTCACTGCCTTCCTGTGAAGTGTTTAGCGATCTGGTTCTTCTCCAAGCTTGCACGAGTTTAAATGTGAGGAACAATGTCATATTTCTTTCTCAATGTTACTTCTGTTTGTGTTCGTTTTAAAGGCACGGATATTCGAATGACCTAAAATTAACTATGCATTGGTAAGATGTAATTGTTGAATCAAATGCTATTTCTGGTACAAAATTTCAAACTCTGGTTCATGGATGTAGCATCCTCTCAACAACTTCGAAACACTCACAAGACTATGGACTTCACATAGCTACATCCAATATGACCGCTACAGTAACTGTGGTAGGAGTTCTATTATTTGGGAGCAGTTTCCACTAGAATATGGATTAAGTTATGTGTGCCATATTACCACTAGACAAGATTTATCAGAATTACAAAGCTAATGGGAAATAAAATATCTTATGTACACCGGTTTCTATGTTTGCCTGTCTGGACGGAAGTTGGCGGGCCGTAGAATATTCAGTATAAAACGAATAAGCAGAGTTAACATTCGCAATTATTTAAAATCAAAAATAAAATTCGGCAAAGGGAATGGAATCCTAATTTGATCCTTTCAAACATGTCGCAAGCTTGTTCCGGCATACACTAGGAAAACAGTGAGGGGCTGATAGTACCATCAACTTACCGGAGTTTACGTTGGCATGGGGTCCTGAATATGTACATCAGGTTTACGTTTAAATTCGTTGTTTGATGATGCTGTTACAACGGACTCAGATAGGGTGTTCTCAATATTTGCACGCCAAACGAATTTTGCCTGCAAATCAAGAGGCCTAATTGCTGTTATGGTTAGGTTGGTAAAGAATGTTTCAAAGACGCATCACCATAGACAGCAACTCTGAGTTCCTTTGGTCCATTTCACCAATAAAAATAGGAGGTATATATCGCGAGATGTTAATATTTCGTTTAATCTCTCCAGTCGGGAAGGTAAAACATTAGAATATTCGGGACAGGGGGTAGCAAGAATACTAGAAATGGTCAACGACTATGACGGAACGGACAATGACGACATAACGAGTGGGCCGAAATCCTACCTCATCCATTGCAAAACACCATGGAAACGGGTCACGTTGTTGATCTGGCCAACTCGTTTTGCATATTATTGCACAAACAATCCCAAGTCGCTTGTAATCTTTGAGGCAGTGTTAATCAATACTCACCGTTCAGTCTTGTATGTATAAACTGTTCACTTATGCAGTTTGCCTGCCGTGCAACTCATGACAGTCCTTGTTTTATGTAAACCTAGTCGTTGACCACTTCAATTATTCTCGCTACCCCCTCG
>LUCH01007664.1:9659-23391 GCA_013368495.1 Paragonimus heterotremus | reverse complement strand
TTACATAATCAGGTGGTGATGTACTTGGAGGGAAATATACGTTAGGAATGTGGTTATTATCATTCAAGCTTTGGATAGAAGGATAGGGTATTGTGGAGCTACTGGGTAATGCATGGAAAGTGGGAAACCCAGTATAGTTTTGGATCGGCTTGAATGCAGCAGAGGACCAATTGTTTGTTTTCATCTGCGAAACATTGTCCCTTGAAATGTGGTTCTTTGAACCAGATACGTAGTGTTTATGGGATACCGCCGGTTTACCGTTATGTTGCAAATCCAGAACATCGTTTTCTAGTAGGCAGGAGTTTATGGATCACGCGATCAAAAGGCTTTTTTTGTCTCGGAATAGGAAAATTGCCGCATTTTCTGTGTCGGCTGACGTCAATTTATGGTTTATGATTTTCAGTTGGCACATCATGCAAGAGTGCTTACCGAAGAAGCCGTGCTGCGAAAGGTTCACTGAGTTTTCTGAAATTAAGAATTCGACAATGGACACTTTTGCTATCCTTCCGGACATCCTTGAGCAGATTGATGTGTGGTTGATTGGTTTATAGTTACTAACTTCCTTCCTTGAACCACATATGTCGCGAGGCATAATTATTGTATTTTTCCACTTAGGAGGGGAGGTGCTTGACAAACGCGATAGCGTGAACAAATTTAATAAAAGAGGGGATTGATCCTCAACTTCTTGTATGATATCGACTGGTGGGATACCATCAGACCTAGGATGGATTGTCGGTGGCTGGTAGCTGACTGGGAGTGAAAACTTCTAAAATCACTCAGAGCATTACTCGGAACTTAAGATGTTTTCGACTGAATATCAAACAGTAATACGGTATTTCCCGCGTTAGACGCAGCAGCAAAATGTGGGTTGACGTTTTCACATATTTCAGCAGGATCATCGACAATCGTCTTATATTTGAGAGTTATGACTTTTGTAGGATGGTCTCTAATGGAACTTCTCCGTCACATCGGCCGCATTAGTTTCACGCCTTTCCGCTCACAACCAAGCACAAACTATTCTTCGTTTGCATAGCGCATTTGCGTTCTGTGTTCTGTGTGTTCGAACATATTGCTCATATGTATTAATAAGGAGAAATCCAGTGTTCTTCTGTGCATCGACTTAATTGACTTAAATCTGCCAATCTCTTCCGCTGTAAGAATTCTACCTTGTATATACGAATCGACGTGTTCTGATTTTATAGGGACCAGGATATCAATACAAAAAGCGGAGTGTTGTATAAATTATTCGGTTGCTATTCTTGGGTCTGACGTAAGAACGACGGTATTCCAAGTTAAAGATCTTGGCTTGAAGAAGAAGGTGTTCCAATTGATATGTTTAGTCGGACGGTAGAATACAACTGTCGGTTTGATAGCTGTATTGAATTCAACCTGACATTTGATGATATTATAGTCGCTCCCTGGAAATTGTTCCAGAACCGATATCCCTACAGATGAAATACCTGTGGTGAATATGAGATCCAAAATATGCCTCTGCCTGGTGAGCGCTTAGACATGTCGGTTCCATCTGTTCTGATGAATGCATGAAAGAAATTCGGCTTGCTGTGAAATAGGTCCAGAAGATGTTTGGCATGTTGAAGTCACCACCAATTAGTTCGTGTTCGCAAGGCGAGTTTGATACACAGATTATCACCTCTACAAGGTCAATCAAGTCATTGTTATTAGTATTAGGCGGTCAATAAATGCCTCCAATAATTCGTTCATGAGAACCTATAGAGACCACTAACCACAACGAATCCTCGATTTTATTGAGACTTGGCTCGTCAAGTGTAACTGCAGAAAATTGTTGTTTCATGTAAATTGATAAGCGTGACAACGTAACTTAAGCGGCGGAGGCGTTATCAGCGCAATCATCCAATCGGCAGCGTTATCGGTTGGCAGATATCCATGGTTTGCTCAAACACTGCGAATGTTTTCCTGTAAACGGGCGCAACCAATTTTGTATGGCCTAGCAATGCGCCTGATTTGGCGTTGCGAGGGCTGAAGAGTGGTAAACGTCTGGGGCGACTTTACCTCAGTTGGCAAACACGAGTGACCGTGCAGCGAGGACAATGCTATTAG
Organism: Paragonimus heterotremus; assembly: GCA_013368495.1. Taxonomy (NCBI): domain Eukaryota; kingdom Metazoa; phylum Platyhelminthes; class Trematoda; order Plagiorchiida; family Troglotrematidae; genus Paragonimus; species Paragonimus heterotremus. The sequence goes on along the minus strand of LUCH01007664.1, from coordinate 21,312 downwards.
TCGTGTTCCTCTTGGATTACCAGCGTTTGGTAATGCTTAAGACATCCTATTGTCTGATGTTGGTTGAGATACCTTGCGCCAGAAATTGCATTCGCGTGAATGAACGACGCAAATTATCTCTGGGTCGCTTCTAAATGGTCAGGATGTTGTAGGGAAATTAACATAAGTACGTTGGTATGTCCGGTGAGTTGTCTGCGCCAGAAACCTGAATTAAGTTTTCAGATGTTTGAACTTTTGGGGGACTAACCCACTGATGGGTGATGTCGTAACGGGCGATAGTATTTGAACTGAGAGTACGTTTGATTCTAGATGCGCATGTGAGTTCGATATCATTAGAAAAGTTGCCCAATATATAGCCGAGAAAGCCACAGCTGCCAGATTTGTTGCTCCACAAGCACCCAACTGGACCAGACTCTGAGTCATTGCGTCGACCACTGTGTGGTGAGAGGATTCAGGGTCGAGATATGTCAGCTGGCTGCGTTGATTACTGAGTCCCGTACTGGAGTAGGTTAAGCTGGCGGAAGTTGTTAGATAAGTGTTAGAGGTGACCTAGATGGATAGGAACGATGAAGTTTTCGGTGGATTCGTTAAACAGCCATATAGCTCAAAAATGATGACAGCCTGGGCAAGAAATGATCTGAAAGAGAGTGAGCGAGAGAGACATATGTAACTATCCAGACGATGAATGAGACGGACGCAAGCGAAGGCTGACGGAAACCCACATAAACGTTTAGATGTGACGATTAAGTTGTCCCAGGTAACGTACGAACTTCTTGCCTGATTAGAGGCGCAGCCTGATTGCGTGCAAATCGATGAAAGTGTAGATAGTATTAGAGCAACCGGAAAGGATGATTATTGTTAACCGATAGAATATTTTGTTACCAATGAAAATCGGGGGTTGTAATGCCATCAGTAACCCTGTGTATAGGCTGTGGCCGCACGAAAACGAACGAGGAACGCATAGGAAGTTCTAACCTTGCGAAATGTGAACACGGATACACCTAAGATTGACGATAGTAAGTGGGACGCATGAAAAAGTTGGCAACGACACTGAAAAAACTTCGTGAACACGTTTAATTGAGAGTCACCGAGTGATTGTACATAGTACAGACTCCGTTGGGATTTCGAGTAAAGATGCGCCGAAGGAAAAAAAGATCATTAATTTCAGAAGAGCGACGTTAATTAGTGCATGTCACTCATTTGTGATGGTTACAAAAGGGGAAACGTTGAAACTAACCATCTTTCGGTCTCACCAATTTAGAGTGAACCCGAGCAAAAGTACTGAAAGGAAACTGATTCATAATCATTCTCACCAATTTGTAGTGAACAAGTGGGTATGCGCTTGATCCACGTCTACTAACAGAAAGTAATCAAAACGTAATCTCAACAGGCGTTGACCTATAAGAATGCGACGAGGTTAGAAACGGACCGCATTTTTCCGGCAGTTTGCAAATAGGATAACTAGCGAGTTCCAGCTTAGTCTGGGATAAGCAGCGGCAACCAGAGGGGAAAAAGAACACGAGCTTTCGGCAAGCTCTGATCCATTTGCGCAAAGTCCCGCAATTGGGGGACTCACACAAGCAAATGTAATTGACTGTGCAGGGGAAGGAACGTGCACATGGCATATTGGATGGGAGAAGAGTTAGTCATAGAGGTAGTAAGTTAGAAGCTACTATCACAACCACCCAATTGTGCGCGTGAGTTCGTGGAAAGAATTTATTCTGCACCACATGCAAAGGCGGAAGCACAACATGACATGTTGTAACGTACCTGACAGCAAAACACATCTCACGATTATTCATTTTTCCTTTTCAGTGGTGTTATCCCTGTTTGGTTCAGATAAATGACCGCTGCAAAACATAAAATGGAGAAAGAAGAAGCACGAGCTGTTGGGCGCTTAGTTACTTCTACAATCGTCGGCGATGAGAAGAGCATCAAGCGAAAGTTGCGTAGTGATTTCGAGTGCGTTAAACAAGGCTCGTAAAGGTACGAGTTAAACGACTTTGAAGAACAGGTTAATGGATGAGTCGTTTAGAAAAGATCGAGTGTTTGCTGCGTGAAATTAGTTGCAACTCTGAATAAAATGGCAGTGAGTTTATATCAGGCCCCCTACAGCAGATGTACATAGAATAGCGCATACAGAACAGACACACAAGAAAGCGCGGTTGCAGACAGGAATCATAGAAAAACCACACGATCGCTGGTCATCACATCTTTATTTAATCTGGTAATTATTTTTTCGTCTTATTCTGTGACTAACTGAGTTAGGCTTATGGCGTGTAAAATATTAAGCTGAACTGTCGGCGTTTCTGTTGATGAAGGGTGGTTTATTTGTGTTCCGTATTTACCTCAACCCGCAGTACGATATGTATGTTGAAAAACCCTTCCCGGACGCTTCTCAGGCCCAACTCTTCCAAACAAAAACCCTTTCATTTTGCAAATTCACCGCACATATTCACATGTACATACTGGCTTACTCGACCGTGATTCAAACGTGTACAACGGTTCCACTATAAATGAAATAAAACCATGCAGCCCAGATCATATAAAACCATATATAAACCATTACCACTCTGGTTATATTCATTCTACCTAAAAGACGTATAACCCTGGATTACTAAGCTTTGTGGATAACAGTGAAAAGGAAAGACCTGTAACACACATGGTCGAAGATGGAGCGACTAAACGTCGAACGGAAGTGAGGCTGTGTTCATTAAGGACTCACTTCAACTATCCATCGCTGGTACTGACTGAGCTATTCTTTATAACCAGGTAGCGCATTGGCCGACTCCAGTGTTCGGATCAACAGATACAGACCTAAGTAATTTTGAAGCGAAGACTGAATCGAGACTCATCTGTTAACGGTGAAGCTTCTACCCACAAATAATAACCCATCGAAATCCACCAACGAAGCGAACTTAAATTTATCGCACAAGGAACAACCAATCCGAAGAAATTATGGTCAAACTGCGACAACCCCATGAGACCTCAGCAGTGCCGTCTCCCGCACGTCCATAGTCACTACCGTCCACGTGCTGGAAGACGGCTTGACCTCATAAACAAGACGGGAGCACCACGGTACAAGGCGGTTTAGAGAAATATAGGAAGAATTGCCCGCCTCCAGTCCTAGACTGACGTAAATAAAAAACCTTGGACCGAGCCGTGCTGTTACATTTGTTGTGCACCTCCCTCCGGTTGTAGTATCACCGTGTTCACAGTGCGACACAGAGAAACTGCTGGCTTCAGCGGCAGCCAAGCGCAACCCTGTTATTATTCATAATCGGCAGTATATGTCAAAACCATCCGGAAGTCAGCTGCCATCTTCCCCTTTATCATTAGCGGACGTTAGGGCTCGTAGTTTGATAAGACACTGGGCAAAAGATGCTCCTGGAGAAGACCGGCTTGGCAGACCTACTCACGATTGATCCTATCAGCGGTGTGTTCTCTTGACGAGGAATATCAGGGGAAATAATGACTGATGACTTGAACCTTTTACCACGCCTTTTTAACTCGTTTCAGATACCTAGTATAAGCTTTTGATATTTAACTTACCGTCCGAAAGCACGGCAGATGGGGTTTTGTGGAAGTGACTCTCTGTTAGGAAACACTCCCAGCTCCCTTTCAGTCACATCGATACCGACCACGGACTGAAGAGCACTGCATCAACAAAACTTTACCCCGAAACAATTGTCGCAGTTGACAACGATCGATAACCTTCAGACGTTGAAAAATTTCACACCCCAACTCCGATGGCTGGCAACAAAATAATCTGTTGGACACCGTACACCATCCGCTAATAATGCGCCCCTCAAAAGATTGGCTGTGCAGCGTTCTGTACTGAAGCTGTCCGCAGAGTCATCCACACAGTCAACTAGTGACTCTAATACACTTCCATACCGCTCATCCAGTAGCTGCACGGTGATCTAATCATGAGGCTGCTTATATAGATACAAAGCTTGCGAAGCCAGCTTCTCGAGCTTCATCAAGTTTCAAGGAGTCGTAGGCTTATGGTGATCGGACTAACCAAAACCCGGATGCGCAAACCCGTCGTTAATAGTGGAGTTGAAATTCTTGGACTGCAAGTCCTGTTGACTGATCGTAAGGTATGCACCAGTGGCAGTAGTGCCGTATACACTAAATGGAAGCTTAAGGCTAGTGGGCTACACAACAAATTCTTCTGTAAGGCACTCGAGGCATTATAATCTATGGTTCAGCTGCCAGAGATCAAAAGCTTGTCCAGTGACCGTTATCTTCCGCCCGCGAAACTGTTCTGATGACACGAATACATGTATACTGGAAGCTCTCGTATACTTTGGTAGATTGACGTTCTCTCATGGGTTACTGATGAATGGTTTCAATCACTTAGATGTCTCATTCGCCACTGTAAACCACAGTGTGGGTTACAGAACTCCATCTGACTCTTTCCATGATATGGCTCCCCAACATGGCTGGTGCCGGCACGTGAACCAACCAACTTGTTGGTGGTACTCGCACTTTCTCCCGGTTGGACCAGACTCTGGCAAACAAACCACTTGCGTCCAGGCATCCAAAGAATTCTGCACTCTGGACTTGGTGACCCCGGAGTCATTCCGTTCAAGTTCACTCTCATAGCAAATCTACGCCAACCTCAATGCGTCATCCGGTGGTACTTCCGTACAGTACGCTTCGCATCTACAAAAGATTCTTCAGGTTCCGCGTTGGAATCGCAAGACTGCACCTCAACAGATGAACACCGGAACCAAGTCAAAGAAGTGTCAAACGGAACAGTGTGCAAAGTATTTCGAGCTTCTCATTGAAACCAAGTGGGTCAAATTCACACGTATGCAAAAAGAAGTGTTAAAATGTGAGGGGGAAAGCCACTTTGGACTCAGGTCAGCTCAGACAATGTCCTCACAATTACGTAGTATAATCACGGATTCCAAATATCAATAACGAACAAGACATGCACGATATGAGATCTGCAATAAATGTCATCCAGTAAAATAGTAACCACCTCTAAAAGACTGGAGCATCGCATATCTCGGGTGGCTTAAGCCAAGCCAGGAATCCTACAGCTTCTAAAAATAAAAAGCCAACCTGCCTACAAAACCGAGCAGACAGCATATTCATTAACAAACGCAACAGCGGCGCTCTGCTTTGAGCGACGCTGCCTCTCCAACAGAGTATATCGAAAAGTGCCACAGCCCTTCAAGGTTGAACGTAACGACAGTGAGATCCCGAGACCCTAATGGTAGCGCACCACTAATGTTCAAGGAATGTGAGAATGGACTGTCACAACTTCGAAAATATGGAATGCTGCAAGCGAGTGCAAAAAACACGCGGCATCTCCATTAATTTGATCGGGAGATCGTACAGCTCTTAAAAGCCACCGCCCAGTGACATTGTCATCATTGTTTTCCAAGATTACGGAATGTTTGATTAACGACGCCAAACAGAACTTCCTGAATGTTGTAGCACATCTGCACACACCTCAACACGGCTGTCGTGAGGTTAGGTCATGCCATACAAATCTTATGGAAGCAGGAGCTGGTGGACTGTTGCCACAAACATTACCGCACCCACTGATGTTTTTTCTCAATTCCACAGAGACTCTTAGCAACATAAATCATGGTATCTTATCAAACAAACACTGCACTATGCTTTGGGAGTGGTCTGGCTGAGCGGTTGCAGAGTTGCTTGCACGACAGCTGTTTCCAAGTTTGCTTTAGTGGAGTGGCAATTTTCAGCTGGGTCCCTCGAGGATACATTCTTGACTCCGACTGTTTCCATTATTCGTGAACGAAATACTCAGCTTGATAAGTTTCAAAATACCGCTGTATGTGGGTGGTGCCAGGGTTTTCCGAGGTTTTTGGGTACTTCAGAACAAAGAGCCATTGGAAAATTACAGATAATTTGTTGGGACTAACTGCCAAGAATGATCCATCGTTCGGCGTCCCCGGTAAAGCCTGCGGAATCTAAAATTAAGCGGACGTCAGTTATCTATTGCGTGGTAGTCGGTTGCAGATAATAATTAAAGTGTGTTTACAACCTCTGTGCGCGCCCGTCTAGATGTTGATATCCAGGACTGTGTTCTCTTTTTCAGGCAGGGCATCGGTATGTTCAAAAGAGTTCACAGCAAGACCACAAAACGTGCACACGAATTGCCTCAAAAATACTACTGCGATGGACTCTACACACCGCAACTGTTTACCGCTAAAAACCGGCTAACCCGTAGGTACTTGATATTTCTTCCCAAGATTCTATATAGGGGTTCCGCCCAAACCGGAACATGCTGGCGACGACCCTTACACTCAACCTGCGTGGCCACTCGCTGAAGCTAACACGGCAGCGTTCACGCCTTCTGTGGATACGGCAACCGGGTCTTATGAGTGTCTGCTTCCCATAGGACTTGCTGTCAGAAACTGTGGCGCAGAGACTGTGCCTCAATCTCTTAAACGTATGCTTGATCATAACGTCAAACAGAATTAACCAAGTGCAATTTTTGGGATTCGAGCCGTTGCCATTAGTGGGAATCAGCTTTTGATTGAGCATTAGAATAATTGGTTAATCTCTGATTTGATTGTGACTTGTCCGCTCGTTGTTTGTCTGTTAGTTGGAAGCTTATTGTATGCTTGGTTCCTCGTTCCTGCAAGTCTGTGACGGTTGGTGCTTAGGATACCTCGTGTACGATTCTAATGCTGACTAGAAATCTCTTTCATTCATCGCAGCTTTCTCCGTTGACTTTTCTTTCAACGAAATCATCAGGAAAGCAAATGAAAACCCGTAACTCACTCTGTTCAAAATGTAATCGATTGCCTTGAAATCTTTTTTGTACATCGCGACAGAGCAATGTCACAGCTTGTTCCGACGGAGTCCACACACTTCATCTACTGCCGGCGATTAAGTCGTCAGCCGCAATAGAGCGGCCTGAGGTAGCGCCCCTCTATGCATCGCCTATGAATTTTTGGTGTTGTGTTTACCAAAGTGGCCAATCTTGTAGCTAGTTTTGACACATTATTTCGGTGACTAGATTGTTACGAAGCTCGTTACAGTATGATTCAGTGATTCAGCGATTAAAGCACGGGTTCGAGGCAGAGGCCTAGTTACCTGATCCAGTCGGTTTTTCTTGCTCAGCCTCAAGCGGGCCTCCGTTGATGTTGAAGGCAGTCATCGAAAAAAACAGGGTAGAGATTACAGTAAATGCCAGAAACAAATTCAGATTACCTGTATAATGAAGTTTTTCGAAAATGAGTCGAGTGATATCTTAAAATGATGGCTAAAGGCGCTGTTAACGACCTCAGGGGAAGACGGTTCCAAAGGTTAATAACCCTGTAAGTAAAGAACTGCTGCCTAAAGTAGGTTCCAGGGAGAAGCATCAGAACTTCCTGCTATTTCCTTGCCGGTAGTCATTACTGAAGAACATTGCTGAAGAGCAGTTCAGCGAGATCTACACTAAACAGGGAGTGCGTAAAAATTAAACCACCGTAAAGTCGTCGAAATTGAAGTGGCTATAGACCAAGGATTTCAAGTCGGAACTCGTACGCGACATTCCTTAAGCCCATTACTAGTTTGGTTGTCGCACACTGGATGCGCTTACTAGCCAGTATACATGACCTGGTTTGCGTACTAGAGGAGCGGACTTATGTAAACCCTCTAGTGTTCGAAACGCTGTCTTGTCTATGCGAGAGGAAGTGTGTCGTTATTCTGAGATCGGCCAATATTTTTTTCGCCGCCTTCTCACGATGATTCGCAAAATATAAGCTAGACGACAACCAGGTGCCAAGATCTTTCTTCAAATCGACTTTCATTAGATCTACCGTGCAGAGGGCAGTATGAATCACGAAGGCATTGCCAGTATTTCTACAGGGTGACATTTGTGCGCACTTATTGTCATTTAGTGGGAGACTCCAATCGTCCAACAACGCTAAATCGCGTCAAGATCAATTCGTTGTACGATGGATCAGTAAGATTTCAGATTTTTAGGTCATTGGCATATAGGAGGACGTTGCTGGAAATAGCTCCCGGAAGGTCATTAATGTAAATCAGAAATAACAGAGGACCTAACACTGACCTTTGAGGAACCCCCGCAGAAATGAAAGAGGGGGATAGAAGATCTGATCCGGTTTTAACTCTAAACGTCTTACAGTCCAGAAGAGATATAACCCAGCAAAAAACCTCTCCTTGAATATATCATAGACTTCCAGTTTATGTTGCAGGGGGCCTTGTGTGACACGGTCGAAAGTCTTGACAAGTTCAAAGAAGGTGGCCTCTGAGATGTGCCCATTGTCTTTGGCCTCCGTCAGTCTATCCATGAAAACAGGCATGTTAGTCATGCATGACCGGTTAGAAAAGAAGCCATGCCGGGTAGAAGAAAAAGACGGTTTGACAAGACGAGAGTAATGATGACAAACTTTGATAAGCGCTGCATCATCTTACATGGACCGCTAGTAAAGCTGATTGGCCGATAGCTTGCCGGAAACTGCCGGTTTCCCGTTTTAATTGTAGATGTGACTGCCGACACTTCCATGCACTAGAAAGAATGCCAGACTGGCGTGTCCTTGTAAACAGCTCCTAAAATAGTTCTGCCAGACGAGCAGCGGCTTCTTTCAAAATTATGGGATGAATCTTGTCAGGACCAATCACATGGTATGTACCAACACAACTAATGAGACGGAGAAATTCCAAGAACAACCCTTCTATAAAGGTTACAACTCTCAAAGATAAAATGAATGTCGTTGACCCTGTTGAAATATATGAAATCTTCAACTCGCACTTTGCTCCTGCTTTTAGCTTGGAGAGTACAGCATCACCCGTTACCCGGTTGAAAACAACGACAGTTTTGTGCAATGCTTCGACAGATGTTAGAAATATCCGCTCAAAATCAGATGCCATTAAACTAACATTCTATCGTGGATCTAATGGTATCCCGCCAGTTGCTATCAAGCAAGGGGGTGAGGATATACTAATCCTTTCACCAAATTTGTTCACGCTGTCAATTTTATCCAGCACCTCTCCTTCCCCAGTTGAAAGAGTCAACCACTATGCGTCGCCACAAAAGTGGACCAAGGCAGGAGGCTAGTAACTATCGTCCAACCAACCAAACACCGATCTTCTCAAGAATGTTCGGAGGGACAATAAAAGCGCGAATTATCGAATTCTTAAGGACACAAAAACTTATAAATCTTTCACAGCACAGTTTCCTTCGTAAGCATTCTTGCATGACATGTTAACTGGAATTCGTAAACCACGCGTCAATGTCTGCCAACGCAGACAATGCAGTCGCCATTATACTCCCAGACATGAAAAAGGCTTTTGATGATGTGCCCTGTGGGGGTCGGTTAATCGAAATAACGTCCATTGGCATACAATATCCTTCGTACAGCTGGAGTTTTTCATATCTTGAAGGTCGAACACAAACAGTCAAAATAATAGGACACTGCTGAACGCCAAAACCAGTGACCAGTGTGGTGATTAAAAAAAGTTTTCCGGGGGCCACTGCTTTTATTCATACACATAAATGACGTATGCGATGTTATTAAACACGACAAACCCCTCCTGGTTGCTGACGATATCAAAACTGTTTACAAATTTCAAAAGCCAGGCAGCCTCGTCTCGTGTCAATATAACATACCACCGGACCTAGCATAAGTGGAGTCATGATGCAAAACATGGCTAATGTCGTTCCCAGCAAACAAGTCAAACATTATCAATGATGATTGTCAAATACCCCATGAAAGTGTCTCACTAGATGGTCATCATATTGACATCGCCACATCCGTTCGAGATCTGGGAGCATGGTATTCAAACTCCTTCAATTTCTCCGAACTAGTACGCCTTCAGGTAGCAAAAACTGGAAATACAATTGGCTGTGTCAAAAAGGCATTCCTTTTACCGGATACGAAGCTGGCTCTCTACAAAGTGTGTGCCGACCTCAACTCGAGTATTGCACCTTCTTTTGCTGCCACCCACGCAAATCTGATAGGCCCGTGTTAGAAAACCTCCAACAATCATTTACCAAAAGCTTATTAGGATATTCATCATCATTCACCTATAATGAACGTTGTAAAACACTTGGTACTGATCCACCTTAGTTACGAATACCACAGCTGAACCTCACATTTCTGTGTAAACAAATACACTCGGACGCCATCACGAGGGGTTCCACTTTGCCAGCCCTATCAGCTCGGAAAAATATACCAGCCAACTTCTTTATTGTAAAATATCCCTATATTCGCAACAGGCAAAGGTAAAAGAAAGAGTGAGACGAAATCCGACCTCCTCCCTAGCAAAGCACATCATGGAAACAGGTCACGTTGTCGACCCCGCCAATTCGTTTCAAGTGTTGTTGCGTAATCGGAATCCGAAGTTGCTTGCTTTCTCCGAAGCAATGCTAATCAATACTCATCGTCCGCTCCAATGTGTGCATAAGCTACTGACTCATGCAGTTTGTCTGCCCTGGAACTGATAACAGTCCCTGTTTTGTGTAAACCCAATCGTTGATTGTTTCTATTGTTGTTGTTATCCGCATGTCCTATATATTCCAATGTTTTACGTTCGTGACTAAAGAGAGTAAACGAAATGTTAACATCTCGCGACGTATGCCTTCTATTGTTACTGGTGAAATGGATCAAGGGAACGTAGTGTTTTTAATATTCGGAATAGGCTTCAAAACAAAATTAGAACAAGTAACAATATTCAACGTTTTGAATAGGACTTTGACAGATTACTTGCATAATGAAACAAAATGTCTATCTTCAAACTTTGTGTATCTTCTGACGACTTTTTTGAATTTGGTCCGGAAAACGTTTAGTTCCCAGCAGCATATAACGTATGTACCCGTCCCTACTATTTGGGCTCCCATTTAAGACAGCTTGTCTAAAACGGTTTATTGTGTTGTCACTGTTGACTCACACCCCATCTAGCATTTGATTCACGGCGTATGCTCGAAACCGCATCGTTTTATTCATGGGCATCACTGTGTGTGCATCAATAAGAATGTTGCACATTTTAAAATTGAGGCCTATAATAAATTTGTTAGAATAATCTTGTGTAGAGTTATACTTAGAACAAACCGAAAAAAGAAGAAAGTTATGTATAACTCACATAAACTTTCCACAGAATATTAAGAACAAAATACAACTCTGTTTACTTTAAATAATCCCATCAAAACCCCAATTCACGTCGTGCGCTATCTCACCTGCTCCAACCCCTCCTCGTTAATAAATAGTTACTGTTATGCGCTATGAACTATAGTTTTTGGCTCAAAAATTGATCCCATATAACAAAGTGACGTCAAAATTTCACAACAAACACACTGAACCCTCGAATCGTATCGTGTGGTGTCCCCTTGCCTAAACACTCCTCGAAAAAGGCCAATAAAAGCGTGTAAGATGTCTTGCGCACTGACATTTCGTTCGCATCTCATCGGTTACTTTTGCGAAATTGACATAAAACTTATATAGTGGGGTGGCAGGCAGCTAGGCAAAATTGATCTAGTCATGAGACAGTCAAACAGGTGACCAAAGCGGAAGCAGTAAGATGTAACTGACGACTACTGATTATCATGCTCTTGATAATCAGTACGCTTCAGTTGCATCTTACTGCTTTCGCTTTGGTCACCCGATTTTGTGTCTTTTTACTAAATCAATTTTTCTTTACTTTTTTCCCCCTCCCC
>LUCH01007663.1:0-17828 GCA_013368495.1 Paragonimus heterotremus | reverse complement strand
AAGACCTCCAAGTGATGTCTGTATGCATCCTGGTTATTGACCGTTCGACAAGGCGTATGCGCCTATAGGCCGCTTGTCTCCTTGCGTGTTGATTAGATTCCACGAGTTTGTCAGGTTTCTAAGCTGATGTGATGATTTTGGCGGCGTACTTTGTTTGAACGACCATTTTCAGCTTTAAGTTCTAGGGTTTGCAAACCGAACCTTTTCTTCAGCCTGGAATATTGCTGACGAGATATCAGCGAGGATAGCGAAAACATGAGCTAACTTTGTCAGCGTGCGTCATCTGTGGCGTCGAAAAGACGTTCGGTTATCGTTGATAGGAGAAGTGTGTATAGTACTTGTGTACATTCTGTTTTGCTTTGTGTTGCGAAACGTGGCCTGTTCGCAACGAAGTTGTCAACAAACTTGCAATGTTTAACCATCGTTGTTTCCTTCAGTTAGCTCACATTAAGTGGACTGATCGCGCAAGCAGTGTGGCCGTTCACCGGCGCGTATTCCAGAACGCTCGGGATGCGTGATCAATTGGTCAACTAATTGCTTTGCACAGCCTGCAATGCTTTTGTCACGCACTCCGTATGCCATCTGATCTTTTACCGTACTGGGTATTATATACTGCGGCCACCAACAGTTTGGTAAAACTACGTTTTAAGCAAACAACAACCTGGTGACGAAACATGAAGACCCTGACTGTTCCCTTGAGCAAAATGAGTAGGTGTCGCCTGTCTGGCTGGGGGTCCTCGTGATCACTCGAATCGCCAATTAGAAGTGCTATCCGAAATGGCGTTGTACCGCTGTCAATGACGCATCTGTATGCACACCATTTATAGTTCTTCCGCTTTGTCTTCGTTTATCAATTTTTGACCTTCTTGGTAGCGTTTTCCATTTCTGGGATATCCAGGACACTGCTAAGATAAGTGATGGTCCGAGTGACAATATCTTCCGATCAGACTAACAGCTGTTGTTATCTTTATGGTGAAACCTGTATTTGCTAAGTCTGTCTCAGTCATCATCCATTTGTCCATTAAGGCTACTTTCGTAAATTGGCTTCTGTCATGTAGTTCTATTCTGCTCCTTATCGCGCTTCTTTTGAATCTGGTTTATATGTACGCTGTAACATGGAACACGCACGTATTTTTAAATTTGTTCTGGTTATTTACGCAATGCCTGGCAACCTCTCGATGGGCCTCTTTATTTAGCAAACCGTGCCACAAAACGGGAGTCTGAGCAAAGTTAATTTGGGCACTTTGCTTTTGGAATTTTTCGAATTGTACGGGCGACATTTCAATTACTCGAAAACAGCTATTCGCGTCGCCGATGGAGGCGAATATGTTCGGAAGGAGCTTGTGCTGCAGAATATGGTACACAGTGTTCGCCCGTCGATTTTATGTATCGAGGATCCTTTGTGTCCAGGTATGTACCATGCCGGCTGTATACTGACATCGTGTTTGTTTTGTCATATATGGTTCTCCCTGCGTACTAATGTTTAAGCCATCAATTTCTCCAATGCAAAAACATCGTTGCAGCCTGCACTTTAATTCCAACCATTATCTATAATTATCAGTTATCTATTTGATCCAATCGTGAGGTAGCAATGTCATTTTCTAGCCTCGTGCCTAACTGTTACAAGTCCCCACCAAATCGGCTGACTATCACCTTGATTCGACTTTTAATTTACCGGGGTTAAGAGTCATCTGAAATCTCATTGCTGTCACTATACTAAGCTGGTGCTATGTCAAAAGGTTACCACAGTGTAGCTTTCATTCTGTTCTGTGTATCGTTGTGTTCAGCCACAGTTGGTAGTCGTACCTCGTAATCCCGGTGGTATGTAGATAGAACTCATCTCCGGAATTCATGGCATATACTGAGCTGCCGGCCACCAACTTCATCTTGACTGGTTCTGTAAAGAATGCGTAACACGGCAAAATATGAAGCAACGGTCCGATAAATTTGTACGCGAGCGTGTTAGATCCACGTCGTCTTAAAAACACTGGTGAGCCGTGATTATGTAGTGTTACTGTTACACCCGTCACGATAATAAAATTAATCAAAAGCCGACAGTCCAATAACACTATCTGCACTATACACAAGGCCCACTGAGTGCACGGGTATGATATTCTCAGCCCGTCCAGGCAGTGAGAAAGATTAACTTGAAGATTTTTTTCGGTGCGTTTTTGGCTCGAGAAAGTGTGATTGGTGGCAGGATTACATACACTATCCATTTGATGTCGGTCATCTAATTGCCCAAGATGAGTCCAGGTTTTTTCCCCACTGTGTTTTACCGGTTTTGGATCACGGAAGCTATTTTAGCAATTGGAGTGGAATAGAATTATTGCACAATACAGTCTTCACGTAACACGTTTACTTTGTAATTTGCGGTTTTCAACCCCGAATCCGCTATAAGCATCATTTTACTGCTCGTTGTCATACTCGCTTACACGGCGTTTTTGATTAATCAAGATTCGAACTTTAGCTGTTCTACTGAAAAGTCAGTGCACTTCCGACCCAGACTAGCGAAAATCTGCATTTCAGTGTTGCAATGGATGCCATATGAAGCCTACTCAAAAAAGTTTACCTTATAACCTCTAAGCATGTGACGTATCTGTGTTTTAGGTTGTGGTTTGCTCAGTCATTGTTACGATATGTGATTCCTTAAGACTTTAATGAATGCATGTAGGCAGATTACAGTTGGCTGTTACCTTCAGGCATTGATGTGGCGATAAACCCCTGAGGCTTGCTGATTAAAGTCGGTGCATGTCGTCTACTGAACTGGGGACACCAAAGTTGTTGATTGGATATACTGTCTGACTTGGCAAATTGTAGTAGCCTGATGGTATCTGGGTGATTACTGACTATTCCAGTTAATTTTGTCTTCTCCAGTACTGTTCGCAAAAGTTTTTTCTCGCGGTTTTTGTTTTTCGAGACGGGCGGCGCTTTGAAACGGGTTATACATACGTACGCGTTTTTGTTTTCTTTATTTTAATTGTGGTCCTATTCACTAATTATGATAACGACTCTTCTGATCTTCAGGGAATGACGTTGGACGAAGATCGTATCAAGCGCTATTGGTCAAGGAGGCGTTCGCTTATGCGTACGTGGTTCTGAGCAGCGCCGTCCTTCCTCAGTACCGCAGTTTGCATGGTCACAAGGATATTTCCATACTTGGCCGTATCATTCGCATTTCAAAAGTGCGTAGCTGAAAGAAAGACCGTGTGTAGGGAACGGTGAAAGGTGTTTTTTTGGTTTTTGTAATGTAGGCAGGTGTTGAAACTTTATTGCAGATAAAGTAGAATAGATGTTGGTTGTGTGTTCTACTCTTCAGGCTGGCCATCGAAAGGTATATGCGTAATCTTTCAGCTGTTGTTGCTTACAATCGATGTTTCATAACCACAATTCATCTTGTTGGGGCTCTTCTGACTGTGACGGATAATAATCGTGACTTATCTTTTTCAGTGTATTTCTAGCTAATGTGTATGAGAACCATCCTGGTAATTTTGGGTTTAATTCACGCTGTTGCCAATGGTGGCGTCTTGGTTGGAGTAGTGGCAAAAATCTGTATACGATCCGGAAGGTTACGCGGTAGCAGTTACTTATCCGATATCCTTCCTGAAAGTATTCAATTCATTTTTTTATCAGTACATGGAATCTCATTGAAATTGTGTGCGGTACTTTACAAACTCTTCTCTATAGTCTAGACGTTACGCGCACCTTTTTACGCATTGTGTTCCCATTCGGATGTAAAACTACGGAATTTTGCATCGTAATGTACACATTTGGTGGCCCAAACAATATGGGGAAATATATTTTGCAAATCAGCAAAGGCAGTTAAAGTAGAATAGGTCGATGAAAGTGAAGATGACACTGGCATTTTTCAGAAAGCTTCTAACTACAGCACTCTATCCTGACCGTCATCACAGTGCAATGTTTGTCATTTGCACGCTTTGTTATCAAGTCAATATCCGCTTGATTCACTTCTTTCCAGTCAAGAACCATGTTGAATTCTCATATGACCAAATGATTCCTGTTACCGAGGCGTTATCTGCATTTTGATCAGACTGAAAGCCCATCTATAGGCAAATAATTAACTGAATGGACGTACCACAAATGCAATAGGACTAAATGACTACTTGTGTATTCCCTGTACACTGACCATGATTAAGAATTTCGCAGTAATGTATTCCGGTTCCTAAGTTTCGATAGCTCAATCGGTATAATTACTGTACTCATTCTGCCGCGCATGCAATTTCTGCTGCTTATCACTTACGTTAGAGCTTTAATCAAATCACGGTGAAGTGTGACTTCATTTGGCGGTTGTCATCTTTTTACAATGTTAATCTTCTTGATAACTTGAACTTTACATTCATGTTTGCTATCCAGTTGTTTAAGGTTTAGTACCAAAAATGCGGCTGGTTGTTTACCTGGCTTGTTTGAAAGCGATGCAAACTCATTTGCATTTGTTTGTAAGTTCGGTTTTGGTTGACGATCCACATTTCAATATTCGTGAGATATTGACGATATTTCATTTTGCTTTGACTCATCTTTGTCCTTGGGTTATCTTTCGGTAGTCTTCAGTTCTGGCGCTTAAATTATTTTGAAGACATGATTTCTTCCTACGATCTTTAAGTGAGATTCAGCAATCTTGTAAGCTTATGCATCCTGCACAATTTTGGAATGGATACACTGTCACTGAATGTAAGATATATTCAACTTACCGGAAGAAACTGGCAGATGTATGTGCGGTGCTCATATTCCGCCTTCAGTTCATGTAAATTGCGACCACAGGTTTTGTGTTCAGCTAAGGTGAACTTTACTGTTACATGTGCAGTTTAATTCAAAACACGAGTTTCTGAACGAGTTGTAGCCAGTGAATGCGCCGTGAGATTTGGAGGACAATGCAGTCATCATGGCTGTCAAACAGCAGATGCATGGATAGTTGAGAGTTAGAAGGTTCTACGGTTTCTCTGTACCAGTGTTCGGCTGTACTGATTGATCATTATTCCGCTTCTCTTCTTTTGATCGTTTGATGGAATTACGGGATCGAATGCGTTTGTTTCATGTTTTTTAACGTCGATCTCTGCCGATCATGATTATTTCACTGAACCATCCACATCTTCAGGAAACTGTGGCCTGCCGCCAGCGAATTCATAGCTTGGGACGCCGTCTGCTAGCAACCAATTGGTTAAATGCCGGGCTACCTTACACTCCTTTAATGTACACAAACGCCGGAGCCGTATCGATCGCGTTACAGGGACCTTTGACCGCACCATCCAGTCATTCTTTGCCGGTCACCAGTGAGTTCCAGCCTCCTCTAATGCAAACCGCGTTTACACCACAAAGGTCATCTAGCGGTGGACTAGAGAACGGTCCCAAGACAGAACCGCCATCTTCAGAAACTCGCCAATCCATGACAAAGTCTAGCCCTGTGCGAGACCTCGGATACGAAGATGCGATCGGAACGAAGGCGCAGGAAAATCCTGGCGAGTGCACCGTTCTGGCAGAGGACTTGTGAGTTTCTTTTGCTAGCTTGACTCAGATGTCATATATATTGTGTAAAGATGCACCCGTTAATGTGGCTTCACGTATTGCATCACACTCGTGCTAAATACCAACATTCTGCAGGTGTCTGTCCGTCGTTGTAGGTTTGTCTACTGCCGTGACTCATTTATTTTCCGTTCATTGTCAGCTTCAACGCGTACTTATATGTCATTTCTCGGAACCTCCATTTTACGGATTCGTGCTAATGTTCACTAAAATTGTCCCCGCCTAACACTGCCAGTAAAGCACCACTTCTTTGCTACATGCTCAAACGTTGTGTCTAAGTTGGTCATGGAAACGATTTTTTGTTACAGCCTTTGGATACTTTCACTATATACCTTGATGCTTTCAACATTTACTTCCAATTTTCCTCCTTACTCAGCGCCTCTCTAATGGGGTCTGAGCACACAGAGCTGCAAGATATTGAGGGACACAACTGCGCCACTGCTTCTGTCTGTAACTTGGAGCAGGAAGATTGCAAACGGCGTTGCTTACGTTCCCAGTTGCCGCTGAATGTGGAACACTCCAAGACTCATGAGGCTCCGCGATATATATCAGATTTGATCACGGATTCTGTTGCCGATAAACTGGATAACATTCCTCCCACTACCGGTGGTGCCAACACCTCCAAACCTATGGAATCTAACTCATCTGCTACAGTTTTTATACCTGGTAGATCTCGCAAGCAAACGGCTGCTTCGACGCGACAGCAGCCTGTACATTCTTCATCCGGCGTGTTGGGTAGTCAGTTTGCCTGCTATAATAATTCTACTTCGAATGTTTCCTTCACGCAGAGGCGCCATGCAACCGCATCGCGACGTTCCAAGTAGGACTGATCCACAGACTCCTATTTGCCTTTGAGTTCCAGTGTAACGCTATTTGCTTGTACATAAATATCGCACACATTTTTTTCAAAACCACAGTACCTTGACACAAGCTTGACAGATTTTATCTCCGTACCTCAGTTGCTACTATTTTCCTCGAGAATACCTTATTCTTCGCACTCCTTCATATAAACTAAAAGAATATTTTCTATGGGAATGTTTTGTTGTGGTCACCAAACAGCGTGTGCGGTTTGCCAGATGTATATAAAAATGTTTGGCTTGCATAAGCTTTCAGTTATAGTTACAAAACTGTGATTTTCTGCTTGTGTGTCAACTTTTCCAAAGTCGGTTCGGTTTCATGCAAGCCTTTTTGTATCTGCGTCATTGTGACCTACAGTTGTTTATATTTTATCAATAAATATGTTAGACTTGTTCACCGCTTGATTTTCATACGAACCTAAATCTCGTCCGACTTCTGCGATTATTGTTCTGTTTGTAATGCCCTAACACTTCGAAAATGTCCGTTTTTCTGGGAACCAAGCCAGAAACCGTTTATTGACCTGCAATTTATTTGGTTACGTGTCACTCCCAGGTGTTTTCAGCCGCCCGAACGTAAACAAGGGCTTTGCAAACAACAACTACTTAAACTGGTACCTTGGATTCTGGGTGTTGCTAGCGTTGTTATGCTTTATCGGCCCGACGCCAGTCGTTAGTTGGCCTGTGCTGTGGTGACCACATGAATTCCATTGGATCGCTCTAATTTGGTTTCTAAGCGGAATTGGTCGACGTGACAGAAATCGAATTTTGTCGCCGCTGTATAGCTCTTTCAGAAGATACTTCATATCTTCTACGACTTGTTCGCAGTGTTCATTAGGTTTTCCCGTTTGGTTTGATCTGGGTGGTTTGTTCGTCGGTGCAACTCGTTAAGCATCCTTCGGACTCTTAGGTTGAATGTCAGTGGATTTTCCTACACGTGCGGGCCTGACATTTGAGTAACCGATAGGACGCAGCGAGTACGTGCGACGGCGTGACCCGAGTCATGGTTGATCAAAGCACACGACAGTTTTTAACAAAGTAGATTCGCTTGTAACTCACTTTTGTAAGATCAGTTTGTGCCCCTAGCCGAGATGCGTGAGACGGCCTCTGTGACACAATTCCTCCTGCAGGTATGTAGACCGTAGGAGACATGTCTGCAACAGCTTCACTGTTGTCAGTGATTCATGCTCGGATACCAAGCGTGCCACCTGTTACTCTTCAAGAGCAGATCTAATGGAGCCGACCTTTTTGCCTGGAAATGGCAAAATACCATTCTCCCTGGTTTTTGACTGTGTCAGCCATTTAGTTAAAAGTTATGGTTCCCTTCTCACCAATTGACCGCGTCGATTTGGCCGGACTTCTGTCGGTGGCGAAAGTAGGCTTGTAGCTCAAGCTGTTGGAGCTTGACGAGGCCCCGTCCCTCTCCAGAGTTGGTTGGGATGAATTACTAGCAGAACCCTTGTTTCGGAAAACTGATGAGGTATGTAGTAACTGTGCGTGTCAACTGTTAGTCCTGTTTTCAGACGACGGAGCCGGAGTCTATCAACCGCGAGTGCCATTCTAGTTTCCATCGAACCGAAGTTAATCAATAGCTTCCTATTACATCTGCTCACTAAACGCAGAGGAAGTTCGATTAGTCGAAAACAAAAAATATTTCAGTCTGGCTAGGGCTTTTGTCGACCAAATTTTTCGCCACGTTGGGGGTCGGAACTGCCTTTTTAAGTCTAAATACTGTCTTCAACTCGGTTACTCGTAAGGTTCTACGGTTCTGCCCCTTTTACGAAGGAATCCGGAGCGATGCATGACCTTGTTTAGCTCATTGTGTGCTTGCTTAGCAAGCACATTAGGATGCCTTGAACAGCCGTATTGCTCGTTCGTTTCTAGTGTTGTTTGTCAGAGTTATCAGTCTCTCCCCTGTTTTTGTTTTACTATGGGGGAAATTGGAGAAGGTGCTCTTGAGGAATCCAGTGAGTTGATTGGCGAGTTTTTTCTCGGTCTTAAGACGACGGGCATGGAGTATGCAGTTGACATGGTGTTTAACTTCTTTGTTGAAGACAAGTAAGATGAACGACCTAGCTGATGTGCGCGAGGTGTGCTCCTCATCTTCAAAATACAGATTGCTGCTCCTAATCTGGTACGTTACCACTCCAATGTTCCTTGCTGCGTACATTCCCCTAAGACTTTGGACCGCTTCCCATATTTAGATAATGTCATCTCGTCAGGTTTTGTTATTGATTAGAAATCGACGAGACCAGGGAAAACAGGTATTGTCTTTGCCGATCTGCATCATCTGCGACGTCGGTTGTTGCTGAGAGGGAAAGTGTATAGCGTTTGTCTGTGATATTCTTTTGCTCTGCGGTTCGGAATCGGGACTATTCGTGTCTGAGATATCAGGATACTTACTGTTTGACCATCACAGTTCTCTAGTTAGCACACATCGAGTGAGATAATCGCCTTCAGCGGCGCGAAAGTTTATCAGTATTCGTTTCAGGAAATTCGGTTGATTGATCAAGTAGTACACCTGCAAGACCTACGATGGTTGGCTCACGCATTCTGCATACTAGCTGAGATTCTACCGCACTGAGCATTATTCACTGAGACCACCGACAATTAGATAAAACTGCTGATTGTTCAAGCAAACTATGGAAATCCTAGATGTTCCGTTGAGTAAAGTGGGCACATGTCGCCTGTCTGGTTGTGCTTACCCAAGTCGCTGGTTAGAAACGCTATCCGAGATGTTAGCATGTAGCAGTCCATAACGCTTCTGTTTGGCAATTGTATTTCTAGGGTATTCCACGTCACTGTTGAAATGAATGACGGGTCGAGCTGAGCGATCGTCTTGTCAGACCTATTGTCATCGTGACTGAATGAAGCGAAATCATTACAGTCCGCTTCAGACAACTGATTTAAAATCTGTTCACCTTAGGTCGATCAACGAACACTTCATTAGTTGTCGAGCATGGCTGATGTCTACTATCGATTCATTACTATCAGCGCAGTCGTCCTCACCTTCGGGTAGGTTAGCTTCTTTCATCCGATATGCAGCCGGCCACTTTGTTTATTCATTCCGTCTCATCGCAGAATTCGCTCGTTTATACGGGTGAAAGTAGTACTTTGTATGTACATGCACTTACAAGATACACAGTTTAAAACGTGCCATTTTTAAACTGTTGCAGATCATTCAACCCGCTACAACTAAAATTGCTCTGTCTTACGGAGATGTCAACGCTCTACATATTAACGTGTGGTCGATGTGTTGAGTTTCAGTCACCACATGGACGTCCTGCTATTCAACTATATGCCGAGTATCGTCTGAACGCTGTTAGTCCGTCGGTCGCAAGTGATTTTTACCTGCAGAAAGCTCGCTATGAACTGACATGTCCTGAGGTACATAACTTACGAAGGTTGAGCAGGGAAGTACTTTGTCACTTAAGACAACATAAATCAGCCTTATAAATATCGTGAAGTTTGTGAAGGTAATTCACTTTCACGATTCACCACTCACTTGCCACTCTTGGTGTGAATGGCACAACGAACCGAAGCGGTCGGAGGAAAGTTAACCATCCCAACACGATGGAAGCGAGTGTAAATGGTTTCAAATGACATATTGAGTATAACTGACCAGATTACAACGTGACCTCAGTTGTTCTGGTTGATTTTATCACATGACCTAGAAATCACCACGGACAGGGACATGTGCCGTGAATATCTGAATGGAAAACAGTGCTCCTTGGAGGTGATGGGAATCGGTTTTGATAACCTGGTAGCACGACTTGAGAAAGGACACAGTTGCACAATCGACACTTGTTTGGAGGTGGTTTGTAGGTCACATTGACTGCCTCCAGTTTCAACGATTAATGCGAATTGATTTTTCTGGAAAGGAAACAATGTGCACAATCTTGTATACTCACCCTTCTATATCATTTACTACCAATCATGGGTCTAGTGCTTATTGGACGTGGGACGTTTCAGAAAGAAAGTACGTTTTACTGAAGTGATAAAAATGTGGCATACACAGTTTAATATGGATCTTATGACTTAGTTTGCACACAGTCTTGATCCCACTCCAGTTGGGAACATCTAGGGCTTGCTGATTGGTATGTCTACGAGAACTTGCGCACCTGTACGTAGAACTTGTAGCTTGTTGATGCTATTCAGGAAGCTTGGGGTGGAATTCCACTTTTACTCCTGCACACCTTAATAAGCAACTATCGATGCGTAGGGGTTTTCAAGAACAGTGGAAGCTACTTTCCTGGTTAGGGCGTCGTAATTCAGTTTAGGTGTGTGTACAATTATGAAACAGGATAATTTTGATTTATTACGCCAGTTTGTTTTTCTTCTCAACGGTAAACTAACATGCTATGAGTTGTGTTTTTTGTAGGTGGATGTGAGCACAAGAAAGTCCGCTCTCTATTAATAAGTGATATTTGCGAAGAAAATCTTGCGTTCTCATAATTTCGAGACAGAATGTGTATATGCGAATGCGTTAATTAGGTTATAATAATCAGTTGATCAAGTATAACTTTATGCGACACACCGTAATCATGTGAATTCATTCAGAGGTACTTCCGTGTATGTGCATCTGGTGTGTCATCTAATTCGCGTGTCAATCTTACTCTGGCTGACCGACCCAAAGATTGTGTCCGGTTAGTACATTGTAGATGCAGTAAATAGTTGAACGGTTCACCCACCTCTGGTGTGTACCATGTGTTAAGCAATATTGGTTCGAAGGTGTGTAGATACACTACCGTATCATTGTTTCAACAGAAGGGGTGTATGAGTAGTATCAATCCGTTTCCGAGCGGTACAGTACACGGATTCCCCAATCTTAAAATTAGAATGACGTGCTACACTGTAAATAAACCCAGATATTGATTCATCGTCTCGACACAACACTTACACCTCCACAACCTCAGTATTCGCCTAGGGGCGCATATACTCGGGTAGATGGAGTGGATAACTGAACTCATCTCACTTTCCTGATCGAAACGGTGTTCAAGGCCAATGGTAAGTAGGCAGTTCACTGGTCCCTGAGGTTAACCCTCATTTCAGATGGTCACCATAAAATGGAGTTTCAGCGTAAGCTCTAATTGGTGGTGGAGCGGTGCGCACTAACTTTGAACCCGCATCAAAGGATCACACTCATTTTTTTGCCCTGTTATTGTTAAGCCATTCTCATGGTTACGTTTTTCCCGGAAGTTGACGTTTCATGTTTAACGCTTAACTCTCCTTCTTATTGCATCCCACCCGAATGCTCTTCTGCTGTGCCTGTTAGTTTCTCAACTACACATGGTTGATTATTGCTTATTCAGGTGTCCTTAACTGTACAATCTGGCCAATTCTGAGCACCGCGGCTTTTAATGAATGTCCTCATATTATGAATCACTTTGTTGAGTTTCACCGTTACTGACGAAAACCGATCTCATTGAGATATCCTGGTCACAGGAGTACTCGATGTGTTAATCAGACCATTTCTATGGAAGGTGGGTATAGGTGCCTCGGTGTATACATTTCACTGGTTTCAACGTTACTAGATGTAGGCTTAAAAATTCTGCCAGTCGGAGGTTGTAATTTGCACAGTAACTTGGAACGTCCATAGCCACCTTAGAACGAGAGGGATAACCATATCGCCTTATTAAACACCGCAACATATTGGAGATAAACACCCGTGGGAACGATAGGGTAGCTGACTATCTATCAGTGATCAGAAACTGTTGACGAAAGCCAAATAAAATAGGTGATTTGTATTGGAATAAGAAGTCTTTACCTTAGTTGGCTGACCTTCTTTTGAGACTGTTGGGTAACCTGGTCTTTACTCATGGAAAACTGTAGCTGAGCGTTCAGATGTGGTATTGGGGTGGCATCGTTTGTGCGGTAACAACAATGTTGCTTCATGACAACATAAACAGCAGCTCAATTCCAAGGTGTGGTTCTCACGTGCTCTAACGAGAGCATATTTTGAGTCTAGTCCTTCTTCTTAATAGGGACTGGCTGGAAGACTTATCCAAATGCATAATTTATAAGCTGGTTTATATTTATTTGCCTTCTAACGTTGATACGAGCAACCTGGTAATTATGAAACGGACTTAATCGACTTGAGAACTGTTAGTCTGTCGCACATATTACCATTACTTCCGTTCAATAGGAATCACCCTATTCACTTCAACTATCTTTTTATCCTGTCTCTCACGCTAATGTTAGGAGATTCACTCTAACAGAAACGATAAGCACTTCACCATCTGAGTAGGGGACCATGCGGTGAAATGGATTTTCCAGTGCGTCTGATGTTTTGGAAGCATGTGTTTATTATTTCCAGATTGCCTGAGCTTAATGACGTAGTCCCTTCTGAAAATTGTTGGTCGGTACTCCATTTTTCTCATTTATTGTAAAGACGTCAGGTAGGAGCGTTCAGTGTCAGTGTGGTGTCTAGGTGAATGTTTGCTCAAGCAGCTACACATCTGATTCATTTTCTCTTCTGTTAACTTTGCCGTTTCTTTAAAACCTGATCGCTTGGACATCGTCATTTTGTTCCGAAAATTCGGTTTCCCCTGTGCATGGTTTACCAAATAATGGATGACACCTACGAGGCCTAATGTTAACATGTTTAAGGTAAATAAAGGGAGTTCAGAATGCACAACTCTATTTCACACAAGACCGGACGATACAATCAGCATTTACAGTTATGTGTACGTGCATGTCTGCCAGTTTGTTCTGGATGACTCGAACGCTCAGGTTGGGCGCGACTCGGTAGCCTGGCTGGGAGTCCTCGGACCCTACGGCATTAGTTCAGTCAACGAGAACGGTGATCGTTTGCTCCGCCTGTGTGTTACTTACGAGCACACAAACACCCGATTCTAGCTGGACGCGAGCGATATCACAATAGGGACTCACCCACGAATCGGTCATCATCATTTGCTTGATTATGTGATTGTCCGGCGGCGCGACATTCGTGAAGTGCGTATCACGCGGGTGGTGCGCGGTGCTGAATGTAGCACTGACCATAGGCTAGTCAAGAACAAGTCGTTTATCCCATGTACGTCAGTCTGTTTATGGCAGATCATCCGGACAACGGTAGAAGTCGGGTATCAAACGATTGGAGAACTGTGAGATGAAGACTGCTTTCCAACGTGTTGTTGCCGCTCGTCTGCACGACGCTGCGGTATGCACTACCCCTGAGGGCATGTAGTATTCCATCAAGGAACGGATCACAGCAGCAGCCACCGAGACGAATGATGTGGAGCGTCAGAAACGTCCGGACTGGTTCGACAGCAACAACGTGATTGTCTCTTAATTAATACGAGAGAGGAATATCGCGTTTGCTGCCTCCACGTTAGACCCGGCCAATGAAGCGAAGAAGGCCAGGTTCCGGAGTATACGCCGTCAACTAGCCAAGCATTTTCGCGGAATCAAGGATAACTGGTGGAGAAAACAAGGTGACCGGATACAGCGATTTGCAGATAGTCGACAACATAAGGTATTCTAAGATTCGCTCAAGGCGATCTTCGGTCCATCGGTCCATTCCACTAAAGTAGACGGGGACACCGGCTGTTCTTGCATCCAACCCGAAGACAACACGAAGGTCTGGCGCAAACACTTTGATAGCTCACCAAATCGCCCCGCTGCCATTGATTGGGTGTTCATGAACAACCTATCGCAGCAAGCCGTCAAACATTCCCTTGATCTCGCCCCGGATTTAGTAGAGTTGCAGAGAGCGATTGATCAACTGCGCAACGAGAAGACTGGCTGCTGGATGAGATTCTGAAGAATGGCGGACCGGCGCTGGAACAGGCACTGCTCCAGCTGATTCACTCCATCTGAGAGCACGAGATGATGGCACAAGTTTTCAAGGATGCCCTTACCGTACCCTTGTTCAAAGGCAAAGGTAGCAAGCAATGTCCCAACAGCTATCGGAGCATAAGTCTGCTGAGTTGCGCACGCATAGTTCTTGCCAGAATCCTTCTGAACTGGCTGAATACGGTAGTCTTGGAGACCAATATTCCTGAGGAGCGATTGCGGGTTCCGGGCGAGTCGGAGTACAATCAACCTGGTGTTCGCCAATCCAAAAATTCAGGAGAACGAAGTCAATCTCTGCATGCCTTGTTTGTGGACTTCACCAAGGCCTTCGATCCCGTGAGCAGTGGGACGTTGTGGACGGTACTTGGCAAGTTCGGATATCTAGGAAAGTTCGTCAGTTTGATTAGATTGTTACACATGGGCATGAAGGCGAAGGTACAATCGTGTTAATCTATCTTTGATAATTCTGACATTACCACTGGCGTGAAGCAGGGTTGTGTCCTAGCCACAGTCCTACTTAGTTTATATTTGACCGTCGTGCTAACAGTTGCTTTTCTGAACTCTGGGGAGGACGGCGCTAAGATAGAGTACCTGACGGATGGGCGTTCGCTCAATATCCCACGTTTCGGCTCCCAAACTCGGTTACATAGCTCAATGATGCGCATTCTTCTATTCGCCGATGACAGCGTACTGCTGGCACACAGTGAAGAGGAACTGCAAGGTCTGGCGACGGCCTTCGCGTCCGCGGCATCCACGTTTGGACTGGATATCAACACAGGTAAGACTCTTTCTTCCAGCCTTCTCCGGGCGAAAGTGCCGTCTGCGCCCCTTCGCCCCCAGTCCGCGTTAATAGAGATGTTGTCGATAGCTGCGCAAAATTTTGCTTCTTGGGTGGCAATTTGTCCAGCGATCTGTCCGTGGACCGCGAGTTAAGGGCTCATGTGGCAAAAGCTAGTACTGCTTTCGGACGTCTTGAAAGACGTGTTTGGAAGAACCATAGCTTGTAGCCGAGCCCTAAGCTCTTCGTCTCCCGCTCAGTGGTGCTGTCTATACTGCTGCATGACACTGAAACGTGGAGGTTCTATCGCCGGAACGTGCGTCATCTGAGCCGCTTTCATTCGCAATGTCTAAGACGCATCTTGGGTATTCGGTGGTCGGACATGGTTCCGAACACTGAGGTACTGCGGCGAGCGGACATGAACGGGATGGAAGCCTTGCTGATGTTGAATCAGCTTCGCTGGCTGGGTCACGTCCGTCGGATGGACGATGACCGTATCCCGAAGCAGGTGGTGTATGGACAACTGAGATCAGGTAAGCGAAATCCTTGTGGTCAAAAGCGGAGATACCACGATGTTGTGCGGATGAGTCTTTCACGTTGTAAAATTGATTTTAGGTGTTGGGAAGACTTAGCGTTGAACCGAACTGCCTTGAGGAATACGATTCGGACGAACGTCCGCGAGTTCAACGAACAGTTATTGAGCTGGCGAGAATGGAAGCGCGCGATACGCAAAGGAACCATCGGTACCATCCGTCTTGGGGGCATGACTATATGGCGTTGCGATGTGTGCGGCCGAGAATGCGCTGGCTGCCTTGGCTTAGTACGTCGCCAGCGTACTCATAGTGCACCGTCGGCGAAGAGACGACGAGTACGTTAGTTTCAAGTAGGTCATATCAGTATATCCATTCTGTTTGCGTTACTGATTGTATTGTCCAAAGCCATAGTCGATAGCTGTTTAGCAACTAATTCGCTCCTTTTTTCGGAAACTTGGGTGCATGCGATCATTTACCCGTTCTTATCTTCAGCTTTGTTGGTGTATTGCATGATGAATGGTTTGCCTGTTGTTTTCGTAGTCCAATCTGAATTTTGTTCCCCAACCCTACTCTCTCTGGAGTGCAGTAACGTGCATTCGTATACCGAAATCCTTCTTGTATTACACTTTATACATCTTTCTTGTTGATATAGGTCTCGTCATTGCAGCCTCTCTGTTTATTTTCCGAGAGATAAAGGTTTCCTTTTCCTGCTAACTATTCAGTTGGCTAACCAGCATCAGCCGGCTGGCCACAGAGGCCTTACTCACACACCTACTGGTCTTATTCCTTCAGGTTTATACCGGATAAGTGGTGTGTGAGTGGAACTGCAAGTAGTGCGGCGCAAGCCACTTGGAGTGATGGTTTGAAGTGCAGGTGTCCTTTGGCTTCAGTCACTGTGACAGGCTAATCCGTTTCGAATGCCGCCAGCCGTGTGGAACGCTTTCTTCAGCTGACACACACCTCCCTCTTAGGCGCATTGTTGTCTATGGAGATATGATGCAGCTTTAGGTCGGAAAATCAGGAGGGCAGGATGGACTTTCGTTAGGTACTTGCAAAATGTGTATTAAAATTCTGGCCGAGACTTTCGCGAATGTATTCAGAGAGTGCGCCACACAGACTGAAACTGCTGCCTGTTATAGCACTGTTCACAGTAGACCAATACCAGAGAGGTGCATCTAAGTTTCAGTCGTTTGCAAGCGTATCAGTGATGCTGAATCGTTCTGATCAAATTCTCCTCGAACTTCCAACGTCTCACAGCTATACGTATCACTTTGGATACTGTCAATTTCGGTCCACTGTTGATGCACTTATCTGTCTTGTCCATCTAAGTTTGTTATCTGGATTGCAATTACAAGTCGATTCGCTTGTGCTCACTTGATTGCAGCAGCGCCTTCAGCAGTACTATTGAAGAGAACGTCTCTTGTTCTCAAACAACAGGGTGTTCGACCATCTCTTACAATGTTTCCAGACGATGATTCTTCGAATCGTTTAAATTTACACATCTAAATTGTCAAGCTTTTTTCTTACTCGACATGAATCCAATTTTTCCCCGGGGTACAATTCCGTTCCCACTCGCCTGTTTGCCTTATGTGAACACGATACTGTTTCTGAGGACTTGCTTCTGTTAAAGTATGTAGGTGCTGTCATCTCTGGCGTCCCACAGTGGAAAATTTTCCATCTCTCGCTCCGAGGAGCGGTTTCATTGAATTGGCCATTTGGTGTAACGCAAGCTCTCTATCGCTCACTACGTCCAAAATATAATGTTTTATTTTCTGTTCTTGAAGAAGCGTACCACCATCACCTTTTGGTTAACTGCCCCAAGTATAAGTTGAAAACAAGTTTCTTTCTAGCTCCCAATCTGTCGACAGGTTGGGTGGTACGTTGAACTACAGGTTATCGTCTTTTCTGTGTTTCCCCAAATTGGACAGATACGTTTTGTTCCATATCTAAGGTAATATTCAACCTTCCATAATTTTAATTTCCGTTTTTTGTATGTCTCTATACTCTTCTTATGGTTATACTGTTCTCCGGTTATTTTTTCTGGACTTATAACCAAATGTTCTAAATTTTTCTCTTGCCTCAAAAAGCAAGTGTCTTACGGTAGAGCTGCTTCCTGATACAATCTCGTTAAACTAGTAGTGTTTCGATAAGTTAAAGCATGTAAATTGCTTGTCTTCAAAACTTTGTCCTATTGCGATCATCATTTTCAATCCTGTCTTTCTAAAGGCGCATACACATCCTCAGCTACATTACGTTTCAAATATATATACGCCTGTAGAGATTTCCTTATTTTGTTTGCGAACGATGTTTCATTCCTGTACAATAATCTTT
>LUCH01007662.1:5169-24029 GCA_013368495.1 Paragonimus heterotremus | reverse complement strand
TGCCTAGCAATACACTTTTGGTGCGCGCGTCTTGTCTCCTTGACGTTCCTGTTTCACATAGATTGGGATTGCCTGCGTGGGCTATTCGGCTGCCGTGTTTTTTACTGGGTGCTGGTATTTTTACCCTCTTATTGAGTTAGTCCTCTACAGATTCTTTTTCTAATATGGCTCATACCAGTTTAAAGATAGAACAACTTTTCAAAACAGCGGTTCAAAATAACTGAACGCGTCGTCCTCACAGCTAGTTCTAACCGCGGGTTAACATAGTAGGAAATGTTTCTTCCAACCGTGTAAGTTTCTTCGGTTCTGTTTCCCCACCATGTCTGTTCTTGATTATTTTTAATCTTGGAAGGTTACTGTTTTATCCAGCTACGCCTGGCCTATTCTCAACGTCTACCGATATGCCCCATTTCATACGGTTTCAATGGTAACGCAACGAGCGTTTGGTAAATCCCCAGCCGGTTCAGCAACCGATTCCAACCCGTATATGACGGTTGCACAAGCGAACTCGATATTGTCAAGGTGCTAACCCACCAGAAAACTTTAAAATTGAAAAGAAAAAAGGGATCGACAGACCTCGATATTGATCCTGCCAAATTTAGGACGGATTAATTGCGGGAGAACAAGCTTTGAAAAACAAAAGCTTTCAAGCCTTACTAATGCGTCAAAATTAACGTTCATCGGAAGAACAGTTTGTGACGCGGATCATTCAGATGGCCGGGCCAGTCTTTGCCAAGGAGGCTTGCAACTGCTACCAAAAAGATTTCGGTTGTAAGAAGAACGGTTAACAAAAAGGTAAAGAACGAAAGAAGGGATTTGTGCAACCAATGTTTACTACGCGCACAATCCTCGCTGCACACTCAACACAGACAGCCGTTTTAACAATAACCACTTCACTTCCGACATTACGCTTGGTTTTCATGTTTTAGATATAGGTGCTACTTCAAATCCGGAGAGACGAAACCCTTGAAGCTTTGACCCACTATTTTCGTTACCAGCTCGTTCATCCCTCTATCTTTACGTTAGCCTCACTGTTGGAGTTTTCTTCCGGAAACATTCATCATAACAAAACCAATGGTTTATTTTAAACGGTTAGTTAACAGCCACCATTTCTCTGCACAGGCTCCAGCTGACAGTCAAGCACACAAACTGTGGAACACGCGGTCTATAATAATAATACACGACCCGCATACAACACCAGCAGATCTAAAACCGTAGAGGAATACCGGAGGCAAGCTCTTTTCCGTTGTATGCTTAAATCACTGTCCCCATCACTGACAACTTCACAACGTACGTGATGTTTACGTGGTATGAGGCGGTATGAGGACAAAGCGAACCCTGGAGGCTAGGGACAACTTTGGCTCGTATGTCTACTGTCTTGCTCCTTTTAAGTTATTGTCAAGTGTACAGGCTGTGAATCGTCTTGGTATAAATAAATGTCTTGCTCTTTTTCAGCAATTTGAATTTTGTTAATATATAGGGTGGCTATCGATCGCGTGTTGTCATTTCTATGGCGCGTTCGGAAAACTGTATCCGTAATTATACTTATTACATGAAAACCGAGAAGCGGGTCATCTAAGAGCCAGTGACATCTTGAACGTTTAACCTACACATTAACTTCATTGCTGTTTTATGCCTGATGCTGTGAAAGATGGAAAACTGTAACTCCAACTAAGAAACGGAGCATAATTCAAGGTAACCTTAGTGGTTTTGTTGAATGGACGGCGGAAATCCGGCCATCACCATCATCAAGTTTAAATATGGGGTTCTGTGTACTTGACAACGTCCCACTCGTTCCGACCGCATCGATAACAAGCGCATCCTGTTGTTGAATCTGAGGAGAATATGGACAACACCGTCACATAAGATCAAACTATCGGACAAGATTTTGAGTCAGTGACTGGGGGAGCAGAAGACAGGTTGTACCTTTTCTTACAGGGGGCCCACGGACACACCATCATGTCTTAACAGTTATTCATGCAATACAGGTCCGCCGTCCTCTTAAGGCGACCGTCCAGCTGTATGCCCCTACCTCAATAACGGTTCCACAAATCCTGAACCCGTTTAGTTCCATGGAGCGAATAAGGCTTAGGGTTTGCGCAAGCAGCTTAACTTCGCGATGTGTAACAGGTGTAGGGCAATTTAGTTCACACACGAATGACCGAGGAGAATTTCATTTCAACGTATTGCACTATAAGCGATTCTCTGCATCCAAAATGTGACCAACTCAAGAAAGCACCTGTCACTTGTCATCGAGGACATAAGATAGCAAGCGGGACCAGCTGCTGTTTTCGCATGTTTTCCACTCTATAAGCTTGTTCTCGCACTGAAATGCTACTCCACGGAACAAAGCTAACATTTCAGGCATGTCCTTAGAAATCCGGAGTGGCGCGTGCTAAGATTCACAATTCCAAATCTATTCTATTCGATACCGTGTGGACTGACTATCTATAGCGGAAGCCCGCTCGGAGTCACCGAAGCGTAAGTGTTAACGTCAAGTACATAAATAAATAATGTGCATTTCCCAACGCATTGGTGAGCACCACGCCCAAGTGTGCGAGATCAGTTCAGATGGTTACAGGCGATACGGTGAACAGTTATATAATACAACAAAGATGAAATCTTTCAACAAAACTGACACAACCAAAAAGGAGAGGACTGCAGTTTTAAAAAATTCGAGGCACGCATCGAGAGGAAAGATAGCTTGTTTCACAAACCCAGCCCAAAAAATGTGACGTTGGAATTATTTAGCGCCAAGGCTACTAATGTCCCTAAATTTATTAACCGTAGCGCAGAATGCTTGATCCTGGCAAACTATTTCCATTTATTCTACAATAGTCCGACTTTTACTATTGGTGGATAATCAATGTTCACCGGTACAAAGCTATATTTCTTGAACCAGTTCAACGCAG
This sequence comes from Paragonimus heterotremus, assembly GCA_013368495.1. NCBI lineage: Eukaryota > Metazoa > Platyhelminthes > Trematoda > Plagiorchiida > Troglotrematidae > Paragonimus > Paragonimus heterotremus. Next base: position 21,117 of record LUCH01007662.1, on the reverse strand, counting down.
GGCTACAAAGCAAGTGAGGGCATTCGGCACTTGAGTTATCGGAGCAGACAAAAGTTTGAATCTATTTAGCCTAGAGTTTCGAAAGATGAGAGGAGACAGTCATCCATGCTCATCCATACTACTGAGAACTGAACGTACAAGTTCAAGGGGGGGTAGTTTCAATCTCAAGCGTCAACGCTGCGGATTACTTCACCGACGTCATTCGCTTGAACTCCGAGTGGTCCTTTTCTGGAACAACCTTCCAAAAGAGATCGATTCGACTCCAACCTCTGACCTATTTAAGATGAGATTGGATAGATATCTCAGGGCAACCTCAGGTGTTTCCAGTCCGTCTGCCTTGCCAAACAATCTCTGACAGGAAGGACAATCAGTACGGAAGGAACTACGAATATCAGGTTGAATGGTATGTTGTGGTGCGCCTGTTTTCTCTACTGTGTCCAATGAGCGTGTCCTTGTGTCCCGTTGCATGTCCTGTGAGCAAATGCATACGGTGTGCATACTTGCGATTGCCTGATGTAGACGACTGGATCCTTGCACCATACCAGTTCCTCTTTTCATCTAATCACTTATCAACTCCCTGCTTATGCTTCTGATCGAAAGCTTTGCGCAAAACCTTCAACACAGGATTGTCCCTCGCCGAAGCCAACGTTCCGTGCAGTCCAGAAGCAGGTCAGTAACGAGTTAAATATTTTTCTGGATTTGCAAACTCCGCGAAACCTGTGATCTCTCCTTTTAAAGGGTGCGTACGAGCCGATTTTTCAAATAGTTCAAGGTCATGCCGGAAAATACGTCTTAATACATCTTCAGGAGATTTCGCCATTACCTGGTTTAAGCAACGTCGAGAAAATGTTTAAATAAATCGGTTCGAAAAAGGGAGGACAGGAAGTTCAAAACCTGGCAAACAATTGAACAGACTCCGGTGCAGGTCTCCGTCGATTGCTTGAAAACACGCAAACTTTTGAAATCTTGCAAATTGTTCGGCAAACACGAGGTTTGTGTGTTCACTCGTCACCGGGGTTTTCACAGCATAATGGATGTTTGTGGGGGTGAGAAGAAGAACGCAATTTCACTTGTTAATTAGGTAAATGTACAGTGATCACATGTGAAATCATCAGTTATGTAACGTGTAATTATTTTGACTCAGACGGTATGCAACATCGATATTTCTGTTCCTTGAGAAAGTGTATAGCACTGACCAATAGTTGTACTGTTTAGCGATGAATGGGCAACCAGCAGCGACTTTTAGTATGTTGATCATGTGATGATCAAAACTCCATAAGGAATTTTGACGTCAGTTCTTTCGCAGAGCGGATGCTCAAGCTAAAGCTCGTGTTCCGTGATACACAATGGTCGTTAGACAGCTGGCAAGGGAGGTTTGATACATGGGAGGTAGCGCCAGATGTGAATTGAGGTTTCAGTGGAGGAGTGTTATTCCGCACCTTTTTCTGTAGAGAGTTTTGTGTGCTAGTCAATAAGCCGCCGACACCGGACACCATTAACTATAATTCCGAGGCCTACCACGGCGAACTGAGTATTACTAATGGCCATATATATGTGAGAATAGTTTCTACGTGGATTATAAACCCGTTTTTCCTATGCGCCTGTTCTGTGTACAACTATACAAGGTCATTCTCCCGGATTTACCATGAGCTGCAAATTTACATTTTCCGGCGAGCTGGATAATGCGTACACAATGACACGCTAATGAAATGATGTTGGTTTTCCAACGGTTTTGTGAGTATGCAGTGAACCAAATACTAGATGAAATGTGAGTAAACGGCAGCGGTACAATAAAATGTTTCAAACAACTGTTTACAAGGGTAGCCTTAGAGCAGGGAAGGGTACGTACGTTATATGCAACTGACGGCTAAAAGTCACGTTCAAAAAAGTCGTCAGAGCATAGGCAAAGTTTAAAGATTGACATTACTTTTGATAGCGTAAGATAGTTAGGCATTTTTTAAAAAGCTGGATTTTGTTACCGACTGTGATTTCATTCGAAAGTTTATTCCGAATCCAGGAATACTTTGCAATAAGAAAATTAGCGCTGGCAGGGTTGGTAAAGTGGAATATTTATTTTTCAGACCATGTAGGGAGATGTGTTGTATACGGACGATAAACGTCCTAGTGATGTCTTTTGAATGCATCGGTTTATACAGAAGTGTAAGGTTCAACTTTAGTTTTCATGACCACTTAGTGTAAAAGAAGTTAAACGACTGACTGTCACATGTCCTATATGGTGATACTCAGACTGCACATTTATGTCTCCGCCACTTTCCTCGTCTGTAGCACTTCTACGTTTTACTTCACCTCACGCATAGGCACAATGACGCACCAAACTGTCATAGTCCAAGTAAACGTACTCCATCAGTCCATTTCAAGAGGCGGTCGAGAGTGCACCGGTTATATTTATCAGTACTTGTCCAGCTTGTGTTAGCACAGCTCAAACTTTTGGCCCTACGGGATTTCCAAGATCCAAAACATAGGACATAGGAGTTCTGCTTGAACTTTACAGTGGCACCTATGCTCAGGCATACAAAACGTTTCAAATTCGACCTGCTAAAGTGATAGACGTCATCGCCGCTGTAAGAACGTCGTTAGCAGCTATCCCCAATCATCGCCAGTCCTTCAGGACTATTGTTTCTGGCTGTGACTTAAGGTGCTACGTGAGGAGGTCGAACAGTTTGCTAACCTGGTTGATTCACTTTTGCGTGCAGTCCTCGTTGAATTGCCCTTACCTTTTGTTGCCATCAGCAATTTATTCAAAAGTTCTTCAAGAATCAGCGCTAAGCGTTAAACCCGAACGTCCGGTTGCTTTTTAAGAAACGCTTAATCTACTTGCAGCATCCGTCGATGGGATGGATCTGGAATAGTCACGTCTGTAATACAGCGAAGTTCTATAAATCCTGAGTCCGCTGAACAACCGATTCGGGTCCAAAAAGGGAACCGATCGTAGAGACTAGTTTTGTTTATTAATAAGGCATTCAACGTTGAATCCACCCGATTTACAAGTTCCAAGATCAGCTGTTCACGTCAACATAACCGAATGCAGCGGCCACCTAGTGGCTAAGCGACAAGGTACAAAAAGAAGCCAGGATACACATAAACAAAGGTCCGGAAGTGGACACTAAGGAAGAAACACCTGCACGAGAACAAGTTTCCCCAAGAGAACGATGTCATGATTCGGTATTACGTCAGGATTAACGTTCGCAGGGGAAACGATTTGTTGCGCGCGCATGTCGAATGGTCATGTCAGTCTCTGTACGGAGGGTTCGCCATCTTTGCCATTAGGATTTCAGATGTAAGAAGGGTAAATGAGAACGGAATAAATGGATGCAAACGGCGTGGTCACCGACACTTTACAAAACATGACAACAGTCAAACGCTCAATGCAGTAGGGAATCTGGGACCACTGATCGATTTCGAAATGTTATCATTAGGGGGTCTTCGATTTTCTTGAAGACGACCTGGATAATTCCAGGTGTCATTCCCGACTGCTGTACTGTTCATGTGAATCTACTGACGCCCAAGTCAACGCTTTTATTTCATCCTGCATCACACACCCTGATCGGGCGATACCCTTCCGTGACTTCCGAAAATTGCAGTCATCTTGCGAAAGACGGCATCGCACATACTGCAGCAGTTCTGCAATCGGTGATCGACATCATTCTTGGCGGAATTGCTTTTCACCCTAATCGTTCTAAAAAATGGAGTTTATTGTGAACCAAACAGTGCATCCTCATCAGTCGCTCTTTGGCGCTCATTGACGACAAAATGACGTAACTCGGGTCAGCTCCCATGCAGCCGGCTAAATTTGACCTTGTTATATTAGCGATAGCCTATACCATTCGCATTCTTAGGGTAGTGTTCATCAGCGTAGCGTTAATTTGGTGGTGTTTGTACACAAATGCACTTAATTTAGTAAAAATCTACGACAGCTTCGTGGGCTTCGTTTGTCCACAAACCCCTAGATCTTCGCTATAGCCGAATGGCAGCCGATCAGTTTCCTTCTGGGTCCTGAGCTCGCCCTAAGATACGGTGTCCTTCTTCATGCTAACAAAAGTGAAGGTATAAGAAAGGATCAGCTTCCTGTGTCCACACCTCTCTTCAGGCCTTCTCCTATGAGAGTCCAGTAATTGTTGCGATTCCGGAAACGGTTTGGTGCCTGACTTGCCTAGACGTTTTCGACCGTAGGCTCCTGGGAGTCCCTGACAATTTAAAGGATCAACTGTCATCAGCTAGGTTGGAGGTTTTACCGCCTTGGGATTTTTCATATTCTCTCAGTGGGTGACGTCAACTTACTTGAAGTTAACTTCTCAGTTCTCTCATACGTAAAGGCGGAAAAACTCTTTTTGCTCGATTTTGTTTCACAGTCGGAGCATTAGGCTTTGGAGGACGCATATTTAGTCCCACTCGGTGGCCTGCCGGCCACAACCGGTCGCGGCTAAGCCAAATATTTGGTAACAAGGAGTTGATAGTCGGCAACGTTGATTTAACCACATCATTTGAACCAGGTGCTTACACAGCGGTCTTACTTAGCTTTTTTCGCTGCACAAACCTGACCTGTTCAACGATCAGTAATCGCAAAACCTTTTGTGAAACAAACGGGCATAGCCCACTAGCCACTTGACAACGCAGTCTTGGACGAACCTCACCCCCGCGCACTGTGTTGATTATCCTCATGAGAATCTACCCACCATTCTCCCCGCTACTATTGATGAACCTATACTATTGTCGGGCACCAAAGAAAGAGCCTCTATGTCGAGTATGCTCTCGTATGTCCAGACTTATTCTGAAGAGGCCGTATGCTTGGACGCATCATGAATTCTTAGGATCTGGATTGAACCGGAAAACACACGCTGCCTTAAGAAATCGGTGTATGTCGCTGGGTTGAAAAAACTGTCTACACTATCAGCCATGTCTTACGGAGCGTTTCATGGCTGATCTAAATAGTTTTCTGATTCGCAACATCAACTCGCGAGGCAAAATCTAGAATCCTTCTCCCCTTAGGTCTATCGGGTCTTACTAACTCTGTTACGGAAGCCACTGATGTCCTTGCTGAGTTTTACAGCTGTATTTTTCTGCAGTCGCATTCATTTACTCAGGTTTGCTTGGACAATGAAACTGATGGCACTGGCAGTGTGGATACATCTTCACCGGTGGCGTTAGCCAAAATCGGGTGCCTAAGGAACAGCTTCCCTGCTAACGGCGATATACCTCCCAAGGTCTAGCGTGAATCGGCTGAACAGCTTGTTGACTCACAGCTTTCCATTTACGCAAGCTCTCTGTTAGGGGACTGTACCCAACAGCAGCAAACTCGTGAGTGTCATACCCATTCTCAAGGTTGGTGGGCGTTAAAGTCCCAGCGATTACAGGTAAGTTGCCCGGCCACCGGGCATTTCAAGAATTGAGGGACCTTCGCATATGACTCATTTCATGAACATATCAGATCCTGCGACTTCTGCAACGCACATCGCGGCCTTCGCAATGGTAGTTGATGCATAACAGATCTGCCGATGGACGCTGAGCAGTGGGTCAGAACAAGTGATCCTAGCAATAAAACTGACGTCGTATACCTTGTTTTTGCCAATGCTTTTGGCTTCGTACACCATGTTGCGCCAGTAGAACAAACTTTCCTTCCAGTGGCTAGGGTCACCTCGCTAGTCGTCTGTATAAGGTGCGCGTAACAGGTGCATTCTCTGTCCACAGGCCTGGCTTCGATGAAACAGCCTGGTGTTCACTTCCTGGCCCGCTTCTCCATCTTACATTTATCAGTGACTTCCCAGGTTCACTCTTCTCCTGGTTATTATCGATTGTTCACGAGGCCAAAAATCTGACTTGTGGTAAATATTGGTTACCATCCTCCTGTTAAGCAGAGATATTTTGAAATTCTATTCGATTGGTTTCAAGTGAACCAACTCCACTTTACTTATAGTAAGTATGAGGTTATGCACATTCACGTCCCTATGAGCACCACGTGTTACCTCGACTGGTACTCGCTTTGGATTGTTCTTATCGCACAAACTTTCGAGCTCTGCGAACGCTGAAGCAAATGTAAAAAAGGCTAAAAATTGCCTCGGCGTTGCAGAACCGTTTTCTCGGTCAGTTCACTCCATGTAGTTTTCGGATCATTTACAACAGTTTCGTTTGTCCGCATTTACAGGATGGAGCTGTGATCTGCACAACATTTCCAAAAGGACGAGCTGCCCCTAGGGACTGCGCAACGTCGTACCACTAAGTCAGTCTGAGATTTGAAACAAAAGCCGTATGAAGAAAGACTGACACCCCAAAAATGTTCTCTTTGGAATGTCATTGACTTAGGGGGACTTTACGTCAACCACTTTGATGATTAATTTCCTAATCAGCCGTGTCGGTTGATATTCAGGGGGGGGGGCAATATCATGACAGTGCTGGGTCAACTACCGCAACTAGTGGTTCAACATGGGAGACTAGAATGTAGACGCAGCCTCTTCCTATGGCTTATTTGCAAGGCTTGGATGTTCTTCATGGTCATGTTGCCTCTGCTAACTCCTGTCGGGAAGTCAGTTTCATGCCATTTGGCTCGTACGTCCGAAGTTTATCCAGCCTTATGTTAACGCGAATCGGAAGCCGTAATTAATGCGGTTTACAGTAGTGAAGATGATACGACATCATTATATGTTCAGAATTATCAGAAGATGACGTTCGCCGTTATGAAGGGCCTTCGCCGCTCCTGAAGTGTGGAATGGACATCGTAAAACGGTCTAAGACTTTACAGTTCGACACTCGTGAAGGGCGGTTGCATAGTACCTGCGCTTCAGTCACCAAGGCTTTACTTTTTTGCCTGAAGTGTTGCCCTGCAGGCGTAAGATTTTGCTCTCCTCACCTTTTACCATCCATAATTGCGTTGATCGATACATATGCTTTGTTGTATCAAGGGGTACGTAGCACACCGGCAGAGACGATCGCGGGACAAAAGCTGTGCGCCGATACCTCACCGCTTTCTGGACGGTCATTCGCTGATATGGTTGCGGATTGCCCGGAGGACGTGGATGCGGGATTACCAAAAGATGTATGTGTGAGGGTCCTGGCGCTTGTGGTTGTGAGAGCCTTGAGGGACCCGGCGGCACCGAGTAAGGAAAAAATCGAAGTTCGACACCAACGGGAGAACGAGCCAAAAATGGCCACATGCACCTCCGGACCAGCAGTCATGGAGGTTAAATATGCCCACAGTGGAAATACAGACCCTCCAGCAGACATTCAGAAGGAGGAAACTCGGCCAAGACCTCAGAAGGTACACCCATCACGCGATCAGTATGTGATAATATTTAACCTTCCTGAGGCTGCCACCCAAACTTCCCAGCCAGGGCTTTATCGCAACACTGCCGCGTTCCGTGATTTGCTTGCTAAGATGTTCACAACCAAGGAGGAGGATTTAGCTGCAAAAATAAAAGTAGGCTCAACGCTTCGCCTTGGCCGAAAGGCGGATGGAATCAGCGTGTCGCGACGACCACTCAAAGTGTTTCGGGGAACTGCATTAGAAGCTTGCCCGCTCCTGTAGCGGTTGTCAGAGGTGCTCCATGTTCACGTCTGCATAGTCCAGAGGATCGTGAACGCCTGAAGGCTGCCCTAGAGGAACCGCACAACAGAAGAGATGAGGGGAGGTCCTACTTGTTCATCCAGAATTTTCGGGTTAACCGAAGAAGGCTTCAGGTCCGTTGGAAACCCCTTGTGTTCCCACTGTCTCCTTCTGGCAGAAAGAAGCGGCAGAGTCTCTACCAAGGCTGCCCTCCACTCTTCCTTCCGGAGATAGGGAAGCAAGTTTAGATCGGACAAGAGTGGTGTACTCAAACATTTAGGGACTCATAAACAAGCTGGACGGGGTAGGGAAATGGGTTGACAATAATATCCCCGCAGTCATGACCCTTGCCGAGACGTGGTTGTCGGAGGACGCGATGGGCGCTGAAGGCTCCCTCCACGGATATGCCCTCTTCCACTCAGACCGCTCCAGAGGTAGTAGTCAACAAGCAGAAAGGGTGATGTTTTTTATTCACGATAACGTCCCCGCAACCCTCGTGCTAACCAAAGCCGATGATGACGCCATTTACGAGGGACTGTGGTGCAAGATTAAGTTAACACCAAACAGCTCTACCACTCCCGGTGTTGTATTTCGCCATCCCGGATCCTTTCCACCTCAACTGTTAGACGATTCAAAGCTGTTTGGAGCTGCAACCACTGCCCGATATTGGGAGATTTCAACGCACCTCACATCAACTGTAGAACACTAGCCTGCATCAGTGGTTCAGACAGTTTTTCAGGGACACTACTTCGGTTGGCAGTTGGCGAGCTGTGCTCGTACCAGCAGGTGGAAGCTCCCACACGGTTGCAGGCTGAAGCCTCTCCGGGGTGGATTTAGTGTTTTCCGCGTTAGAGTCCGACATCAACCATGTTGATATTTAGCCCCCAATAAGGAGGAGTGACCATGCACTTTTGGATATATGGTGGGCGAGATGCGAACTGCGAGCAACAACTACCCTGGTTCGACGGAATATCTGGAGGATTCCGTTCGGAGTAATGACAGAGGCTGCGCTCCAATACGACTGGAGCGACAGCATAAACACGGTTGATGGGCGTTGGTGCAAAACCAGAGATAACCTGCTGGCTGTCGTGGAACGGTTTGCACCGGTGTCCCGTGGTCGTTCCTACCCTAAGGGGCCACCATGGATCGACGTCGAATCGCGTGCCATCCTCAGGCTCAGACATCAGCGGCAGATAAGTTACCGGGCTGGTCATCGTGCCTACGATGGGTACTGGAAAACACGGAATGAAGTTAAGAAAGTATCAGCAACACGAGGGAAGGCTGGTTGCGGAATAGGCCACAGCACCCACGAGGCTCTGGGCGTATATCCGCCGATAAACCAGAGCTAAGGCGGAACTCCCGGCACTCATGGATCAGAGCGGAAACGGGGTGGCTGAAGATGGGGTAAAGCCCAGCTAACGGCACAGCATTGTGCCCTGGTTTTCTTCCAGAATAATACACAATCTGTCTCGTCCGATGACATCGGACAATACCTGATCGACACGCTATTTAGCGTTGAAGAGGTGGAACGCGATCTAAGATAAGTCGATGTCAATAAGGCCCCCGGTCCCGGTAATATCCACTCTTTTTTGGTGCGTGAACCGTTGATGGAATTGGCTGTTCCACCAACGGACCTGTATCAACAGTCCTTGGACGAAAGTAAACTGCCAGCGGAGTGGGAACGGAGGTGATAACGTCTACGTACAAAGGAGGAGGACTGTCACAAGCTTTCAACTACCGACTAGTATCCTGGACTTGCGTGCTTCGCAAAGTAATGGAGCGGCTGATTGCCCGTCGCCTCCGGGGGCATCTAGGCCAACTCTCGATTCTCAGCTAGAGGCAGCACGGGCTCCGAAGGGAGGCGATCTTGCTTGACGAACCTTCCGGCTACCACAGAGCGATGGATGGAACCGAGAGCAAACGGTAAGACTCTGGACGTGGTGTTTTTCGGCTTCAGCAAGGCGTTCGACAGGGTACCGCATAACCACTTGCTCACCAGTTTGTTGGCGTACGCTGTCAGCTTGCCTATAACAAATTGGATAGCAGACTTCCTCCGTAGCAAGTCATCCGATGCAGGGGTCAATCAACAATTATCTAAACTGCTGCCTGCCCCAAGTGGTGTGCCAAAAGGGTCAGAACTTGGACCCTTGCTGTTCCTGGTCCTCATCAATGCCTTTTTTGGCCATTTGCAGTCGCCTGCCCTCATCTGCGCAGATGACAGGAAAGTGTGGTGGACAGTCTTTTCAGACGAGGATAGCGATATATTGTAACAGGACTTAGATACTACTTCAGCACAAACAATGCTCCTTCATGCAACCGGGAGATATCAGGGATGTCGAAGCGTACCATGTTGGAGGTCACCTGTATACACAGTGTAATACAAAACGTGACCTCGGGGCGTCGGTGTTTGACACCATCAAAACGTAGGCTCACACAACACAGGCTTGTGTTAAAGCTGGGAGAGTGCTTTGAGCTGTCCGCCATCCCTTGCAAAAGTGTCCAAGTGGGCCTTTTGCTTACTCTTCTCATCTCATGTTCGCCCGAGGCCACAGCACGACCACGCCGCAGTGCTCCCCTGTATACAAAGTGTGGTGTCTCAACTTGGAAAAGCACAGAGGGCGGCCACACGCATGGTTGTTGGAATGAAAGGTCTCTCCTGTTACCGATGGCTAGAGTATCTTGACATGTACACGCACAGTTACAGGCGGCTCCGCGGTGACCTTATTGTGATACGCCGCATTTCGCAAGGTCACGTGGGTGTGAAGCTCAGAGCAGACTTTCCCTTCCGAAACAAGTACAAGTTCTGGGGCTAACCACCCACGATTCTCAAACAACGGTAGAGGCGACTTCACGCCATATTTCGACTGTCATGGCGGGCAGTCAGTAGTTGGAATGCACCACCAGCGCAGATGGTGTTAACACCTAATGATGTGGTCTTTAAGCAGCTTCTGTATATACACATGATGCCGCACTGCAAGAAGGATGATAATTAAAGCCTGCTTACCGCGGTATCCAGACCGTCAATGAGGGGCTCACACAATCGACGACTCCTGCCTTCTCTCAATGAATAATGAACAGTGACACAATCCCGAGTAAAGCAACGATACACATGCCAACAGATTAACCTTGGTGTTAATGGGTTGTAGTAAATATACATTCAAAAGGTAATTTGAACCGACACAGTGGTACTAGTGAGAAACTCCTCAAGTCGTAAGGAGCTCAGCATTTTGGTAACGTTGAAAGTGACCTCTAGACAACGTGGCAAATTTCAAATTTCGCCACGACCAACATTCTTAAGCTTAATTGGGATATTGCAACATCCTTCTTTCGTTCAGCCCAGTGCTAAGAAATTTCGAATTCTATAAATTGAGATGGGAATTTTTAGTGGACCTTTTTTCATGCTTCCCTCTTCAAACTTTTGGTCTGTCGAACTTGACGAATTTTTGGAGGGAAAGGGCAACGACTTTATTATAACAAATTTTCTAAGTGGAAGTGCCATTTCTCCGATTGAAGGCTTCAAAAACTCTCCACTTACTTCGGCTGCACGGAATTAATCTCGTGACACTGCTGCCACTGAAATACTAACCACTCTAACAACATATCAATACTTCGTGGCACCATAGAGACTCACCGGACGGTACGTTTGGCAGGTTTTGTTTGTCTTGTTCTTTGCCCTTATTTTCCTAAACTCTAAGCTCTGCAACTTAGTTAGTTAGCCAGCATGGGACGTGCCATTAGTCCGACGATTGACGTTTGTGGACCATGTTCGAAGGTAGTAGGGCTTCGCAGCAAAGCCATGGCTTGTGACTTTTGTAACTACTGTGTTAACAGCAAGCACTACCCCGAGTTCCTCGCAGACTTGTAGTCAAGGCTCCGAGACCCACCCACCCCGGCTCTTAGATACCATTATGTGACATGCCGACTAAACCTCCGTAAAGACAACAGCATTCAGGATAAAGAGAGAACGAGCGAGTTAGTCATTTCTACAACCTCTACAATTTGCAGTCCCGATGCGCCAACACCAGGCAACCTCAGCCCGGCAACGCAAAACCGAAGCCCGCCATCTTCTGTACTAGTTAGCAAGCCAGTTTCGACGGGTCGCACTAAGCAGAAGCGTGGTAAACGCATCGTCGCTGTATCTCAGCAGGCTGGTGCGTCCGAGTTGCACATTGGCACGAACCAGGAAAGCTATGTGCCGTTAGTCAAAATCAGTAATCACACAACTGTCCCCCAGCTCAGACCGCAAGAGAAAAATACGCTCAGGCGTATTTACTGCCTCGAATTTGCTGGACAGAATCCCATTACCTATAACGCTGCAGAGAACGGAAGCACGTTGTTCAACCAGAAAGAAGCTGATGATCAGCTGCAGCGGAGATCTCTTTGCGGTCCACTTGAGCTAGGCGTGGAAGATAAACTCACGCTATGCAGGCTTCGCAAGCCCTACCAAGACGGACGCCTTCGGTCAACCCGTGTCACGCTGGGCCAGATAGAAGACGTCGAGGAGGTTCTCTCAACAGCATTCTTCTTGTCTAGACTCGATGATTCTGCCTAAGAGCGAAACCTGACCTCCACTGGGTGATCAGGGAGACTCGACGAATGGCATATGGGAAACCCCAGAGTTTTCAGTAAGACCGAACGTGTAGTTTAGTTGCACACGTCGTAGAGGAGCTAAAGGATGCGGATGCACTGCACGTGGATGAGCATGACACCGACCAGTGGAAGTTTATTCGACCTGAACCAAACCCAGACGTAGGCGAATGTGGAGCATAGTCTGTCCAACGCCTTCCGTGCCCAGTACACCTGAGCCCCACCTCAGCCCCCAGACTATTACGAATCACTCTCTTCACGAGAGATAATTTGTCCGCTGTGCTTCAGAAACGATATACAGCTTCCCACCTGAGATCTGACTTCACGCAGATAAACCAAGGTCTGAGCGTGGGACACCTCTCACTGGTATACTTCCCATGATGGAAAGTGGGGGTAAAGATGACGAGAATATCAGAGGTCATCGGTATCCTACCATCTCCCGCACAGCCGAAAAACTTGGTACTGCCGACATATAAAGGGTCGGCCTAGCTCAAATAGTAGCCGTTACACACCTTAAGGGAGACACCATCCCAGACGAAGGTACACAGGTACAAATATCTAGCTGGCGATGTATGTTTGCTAATGTTCTTCTTCTTAAAAGCAAATTGAAAGAACTGCGACAGCTTGTCGACTCAAAGAAGCCCATGATCGTAGGTGTTGCGGAGACATGGCTAACGCCGGACATATCCAATCATGAAAGAAATTCCGGGTTATACTATCTTCCGCAATGATCGGCTAGCCAGCAGAGGTGGGGGCGCAGCAACGTACGTAGGTGATGAATTACGCGCAACTCTAAAAAGAGACCCAACCCTGCGTTCACTTGAAGGGTACCTGTGGATAAATGTTAGGACACCCCACTTATCACACTTTGTTGTCGGCGTCATTTATCGTGCCCCGTCTGCACTCCCAGTATGAGATGAAAGAATGAACTGTACCCTTAGACGGGCCACCACAACCCCCGGACATCGCATCATCGTTCTAGGGGACTTCAACCTCCCGCATGCATGTCCCTCCAGCGGGCTAACGTCTGGTCCTACGGCCACGGAATTCCACAACCTCGTGCAAGAGGTAGGGCTCACCGAGCATGTCAATCATCCCACAAAGTAGAAAAATGTCACAGGCCATCCCGACTAGACATGGTGTTAACTACCGAGCTCCATATAGTGGATATAGTCGAAGGTGGCACGCAACTAGGTGCAAGCGACTATGCCACAACCAGTTTTCGCTTAATGTGCGACGTCACGCTCACCCGCCCTTTACTGTCGGCTCGACGTAATTTCAGACGAGCTAACTTTCGGAAGATGCGGGAACATTTATCCCAAGCTAACTGGCCATCACCAGAAGAGTGTAGCACGGTAGATGAACATCTAGAGCGTATTTTGTCACACCTAAACGCCGCTATAACTAGTTTAGTCCCACCTTGTACTTCACACCCCACCTGCAAGTCGCCATGGCTGAAACCATCGACAAAGCGTCTAATAAAAGAGGAGCGGGCCTTGTGGGATGCATTCCTTCCTAGAGGAGATAGAGCCCCACACCTCGCATACAGATGCTGTCGTAATCAATGCACAACAGCCGTAAACTCGCAGACCGCAGTGCTCACCAACTATCACTTGCGAGATCTATCGCCGAATATTCTGAAAGATTCTTGGAGCACGTGCCTCCCCTGACCAGGTCAACAGATGTCCTATCCTCTCTCATGACACCTTCAGGACTCTCTACCTCTTACAATGAAGCAGCTGAGATATTACGTGCTCAGTATGCATCCGTCTTCAGCAACCTCACTAAGACTGAACCATGCACCACGGTTTTCTGTCCCGATCGTTCTTTGGATTCATCCTCCAACTTTACCCCGGCTACTGTACGCGCCAAGTTACTCCTGCTGCGCGTTGACAAGTCTCTGGGGCTTGACAAGATACCCCCACAGATGCTAAAAGAATGCGCAGATGAGCTAGCGGAACCGCTTACTCTTTTGTTCCAACACATAGTATACTGGTTGTATTCCAGCAACTTGGAAGCACGGCACCATCTACGAGGGTTGGGATCGAACGAACGCCAGTAACTACAGACCGATTGCTTTACTACCAGCTTTGTCAAAACTGATGGAGAGAACAGTGGAGGATTTCGCGAGAAACTATTTAAACACCCAGTCACTGTTGGCGCCTGAGCAGCATGGCTTCAGGAACGGCCACTCATGCAGGATCAACCTACTGATTGCCGCTGACTTGTGGACAAAATTGTCCGAAGAACGCTTCCCACTTGATGTCGTGTTTTTAGGCTTTGCGAAAGCTTTCGATAAAATTGGTCACAGTATACTACTGGGCAAATTGAATGGTATGGGCTTATGCAGTAAGGTTTATTTTTGGCTCAGACAATACCCATCCTATCGGACGTACGAACTTAGAGATAATGGTGAGCTATCCAGGCCGTTCAACGTTACAATTGGTGTACCACGAGGCTCCATACTGGGTCCCTTGTTATTCTTAGTCTACGTTAACTGTCTCTCAGGCGTGAGTGACTCCCCCATTGTGATGGATGCTGACGCTACGAAACTATGGCGTGTCTTACACAGCGTTGAAGACGCAGAAGACTTTCAGAGAGATCAAGATGCTCTGCATCTATGGTCCGTGGAAAATCGACCGTTTTTCAGCACGTTCAAGTCACAGACTATGCACATTTGTCACCACAGCACTGGAACATATTGAATCGGCGGTACTACCCTTGTCACTTTCCACCAAGAGCGTGACCTTGGTACCGTCGTTATATCAGACCTCTCCCATGGTACCAACACTATGCTTTCGGTAAAGAAAGCTAACGGCAGGTTGGCTATGCTTAGCAGGATCCTTGGGAATTTCCCAATCGATAGAATCTCACGTATCTACGGCACCCTGGGAGGGCCATTGCTGAAGGTCAACATTCAGTCATGTGCGCCGTACTGGAAGAAAGAGGTCACTTCTCTGAAGGCAATCCAGAGACGGCCACTAAACGGGTTTAGGGCCCATTTTCCTTGTTGTATGAAGACCGTCGAAGCTGGAATTATTCCCCATAGCCTACAGGTATCTGAAAGATGATCTTATATTACCATACAAAATCATATGCTCTCCGAGTTACCCCAACAAATACTTTTTTACACACGCCGATAGAGTGGGTCTCAGGGGCCATAAGTACAAGATCTTCATATCACGTAGTGGCCATTTGGGCAGAAGACGTAGTTTTGTTGTCCGAGACTGTTCGACATGGAACGCACTGCCGGCGACAATTGTCATGGAAACGCCAGCCGATGCACTCAAAAGGCAACTAGATTGCTGGATTACACCAGGATAGCTGCCGACAGTCAGAAACGTTTCGCCCCATGTACCTTCATTGTTGTCGTTTCCTTCTTCTCTGGTTTTCCCTCATTTTCCCATACCCTCTCAGTATAGATTTCCATTTACACTGTTATACAACAAAACAGTGAAACTTCTCTAGGCGTCGGACTGCTGCTAGCTACATCAACACTCAACTCATTCAATTTTGCTGAACATAAATATTTTCTAGCAGCTAAAACCAGACGAACGATTGGATACATTAAACACTCATTCTTCCCCCCTGCAGCTCAACTGCATCTTTACAAGCTGTGCATACGACTCCAACTTGAGTACTGCACGTTCATATATAGCCACTTGCGCAAGTCTTATAGGCTAGCTCTGGAAAGTCTCCTACGTGGATTTACGAAAGGTTTAGTGAGTTATCCGTCTTCTTTAAATTGCAGAGAACGCTGTCCCCCGGTGTCTCCACACTGCCCCAAAGTTGGTCCTTAAGTGTTA
>LUCH01007659.1:10990-23676 GCA_013368495.1 Paragonimus heterotremus | reverse complement strand
GGGCTAGTTTCTACATCTTATAAGACAGAACTGGGAATTTAGATGAGACCCAACTGTGAAAAGTCAGGGCTTCGGCTGGATTCGAACCAGCGACAGAAACACCATGCCTCTACGCGGCAAGCGCTCTACCAGCTGAGCTACGAAGCCACGCCAGGAGCTCGGAAATTTCACATTTGGACTCGGTTACCCACCCGTCCCACTGTCTCGGGTGGGTAACCGAGTCCAAATGTGAAATTTCCGAGCTCCTGGCGTGGCTTCGTAGCTCAGCTGGTAGAGCGCTTGCCGCGTAGAGGCATGGTGTTTCTGTCGCTGGTTCGAATCCAGCCGAAGCCCTGACTTTTCACAGTTGGGTCTCATCTAAATTACCAGTTCTGTCTTATAAGATGTAGAAACTAGCCCCGGTTTTTCTACCTCGTTCTTGAGCCCCCAAGTTGATGACTATCTAACGTCCGACAGCTATCATGTATTCATGAGTTGACAAAAATCAGTGTATTTCACTCTGTATGCTGAGGTTCACGTGACATTACTTATTAACAGTGAGAACTGCTTTCAAAGTTTTGCAATGTCACGGTTTACTACTATGTCTAGACCATGACAGGAGTAATCAGATGGGGCTGTGATCAAACAGGTAACCCATATGACATAAATGTTGTCATTAATAAAAATCAACCTAGGGAATATCATTCGTGCCAACAGTTAGGACCTCGTCGAAAGACCCGATTGAAATGGTTAGCATAGCTAAGAAACAGAACGCTTAAACGTGTTCAGCATTCAAAGTATTAACCGTGGGATGAATAATTCATGGATCGCCCTCTCACACTTTCACTGTCAGGTATACCGATTATTTTCTGCCTCTTTTGTGCGCTACGTGATGTAAAAAATCTTGTGAATAAAACACTTACTCAAATAAGCCATCAAGCAAATGATTTGTGTACATCTCGAACGTAATTCCTTTGGTATTTGAACTACTGACAAACCACTGGTAAATAGTGAGGAATGTGTCTAGCATTATTCGGACATCACTTACAAATGACCGCAGCTGTCGCACTGTCGTAGACTTTTCAGTCATCTTTCGAAAAGAAGTACCATACCCGACTTTCCTTTTAGCCAGATCCTGTCAGTGGTGCATATCTTTCCACGGTCGAGACTAGAAGTCCGGTCACGTTGAATAACAGCGAAAGTCAAACATAGTGCTTCTCTTCAAAAGAGACTGACTGAAATATCCATGGCAGTGGGATAGTTTCCATCAACTTCGAATGATGTTCAACTTATAACCTAAAACTTAGAATCCGTGACATTCTGTGGTGATCATCATCGAGATTCTCCGAGTGTGAGCACCGTTAAATATCTTAGTCGTCATTTCAAGCTCTTGTGACAGTAATCGCTGCAAACTGGCAAAGTTGACCGTTTCGAAGTGAACACCACAGTTTATGGCAGCTTAGCATTTATATAAACTATCAAAAGTTGACACTGAATCTGTTAGAATTAAAAACTGCTTGATGGCACTGTGGTGGTCACTGGTAAGAGCAAACCCAGAAGCCAATACTTCTGTCCAAACGAGTTTGATTCGAAAGTTACAAGCAAACCTGAGTGTAGTTCAACAACCTTATCATCACTATTGTTAAAGATTCAATCCATGCTCAGTTGGTCCAATGAAAACAATAACTTCAACCAAACTGATCACTAATTTATCGACTGGAATGTTTAGAGCGGTTCTGTTTGCTCGTTTTTCGAAATGATCGGGCAAGATGAACACTACTCATGCATGGTCGTGGTTTAGTTGTTGGATGTGACCAGTCGCTTAAGCCTGTTAAGTTTTAATGGCGTTTAGGTTAACACGCCGGCCTCATAATCGCGACGATCAGAGTGAAAATTTTAGTCCGGAAGAGGATATGCATTGTAGGTGAGCTTTAATAATAACGAATCTCCAGTCCAGTGTTTCTTTCCGAAGTGGGTTGACCGGAAATTTTACCAGAATGTACAGCCTAAGATCAATTATGACTGATATACACGTTAAGTCAAGCAAAGCATCTTCTCAGGGTTCTGAAATATTGCCCTGCTGGTTTAATGAATTCCAAGACGTCAACCTGAGTGAGGAGTCCTAATTGCAGAAATACTAATGTAACCACTGGTTTAACTGGACCCAGGAGCAAACTACGAGGAGTAAAATGAAGGAGAGAATTTTACCTTGACGAAAACTGTTCGACTACTTACTGACGTAGGAGGTTTCGTTGTATTTATTAGGTTAGGTCTACATCATTTGAATGAATCTTAGTTTCATATTGCCATCGCGTCACTTAAGTAAATAATCTCAAGTTCGGTAGCTCAATGACTCACCTTAGATCAATGCTTAAGTAAGCTGGGTTTATCTAAAAGGAAAAATGGACGAATATTTATTTCCTGAAGAGGTTTCGCTCATTCCAGGCCAGAAAAATGTTATCTGTATTCTCTTAGGGGTTTTTTCCTAGCTGGAAGTACATACTTCAAAAATTCGCACGGAAGTATTTTTTATCGGTAAGTTCCTCCTGCGAGATAACATTGTAGTAACAGAATATTTTTTTGCCTGTGCATCTATCATCAGACCTATAGACGAAAAGTCGCACCAACCTTAAGATGTTCGGCCATGAAACTTCATTACATTGAAGTTTACTCACATCTTTGTTGGTCACTGAACCTGCACTAGTGATGAGTAATTTGCGGCCTCATCGCACTGCAGGTGGAGCACTTGCTGAGTTCCGACATACTGTTTGTGTGTTACTGGTTCAAATTCAACCGATGTCCAGATTTTTGGCATTTTAGTCATTTGTAAGTTGTCAAATCCGTAAACCCACATATGGCTTGTGGTGTGTTTTTTTATCATTTCATTTCGAATAGCCTCCATGAGTTCTTCAGTAGTAAAAGGTGGTTTTCCGAATAGTCTGTTTAAGGATATTCAGTATTGAGTCGACAACATATCACTGTGCAACATCATGGATGTTAACTGAAAAAAATCAGAAGCAATCTGTCATACAACCCCGTCAAACTATTCTGAATTGGATGACCATTAAAAGACCAAACTGATCTCCCGAGGTAGCAGGTGAGTAACAGGGGGTACACAACTGTGTGATTATTCTACCCAGTTCCGATTGCTATCGCGGTTATCAGAATGCAGAATGTGACTCCTCTGGAATGACGACTGAACAAGTGGCAAATGAGTTCGAAACCACAAGGGCAAGTAAAAGACTGAACACAAAACGACATCACACGTTTCGGTGACATTTTTGAGATCCGTAGTCGAGGCTCACTGTGTCCTTTCAATCGCGCGACTAATACTATGAGTCAACAGTTTGACGTAATCTTGTGAGAAATTGTTTTCGGTTTTACTTACTTAACAACGGAGGTGACAAATTATGATGTGATTGAACGCATAACACTCAGTACAAGTGAATTGAGCTTCACTGCTCATGGTTCCGCTCAAACACGATGTAGCTAGCTTAAACTTGGAGGAATAAGGCTAGGAAGCATTTCTGGTCCAGCCAGCTAATTCTGGTTAGCCAGATGGTAGTCTACTAGGAAAGTGAAACCTCAAACATTTGGAAACAAAAACAGAAAGACTCCGACGGTAAGATCTAAGCTAGGAAGAAAGGTATTGCAAATATTAGGCAAGAATTAATATCGTGTAAGAGTACGCCCCACTTCAGATAGTGTTGGGATGGAGAACAAAACTTAAGTTTGGATACAGAATCAAAAACAGATTTTGATATACAATGTGCCAACAAAACTGAGGAATAGGAGAAGCCATAGGTTACCATGACCCAAGTTGTTAAAAAAAGGGCGAGTAGTTTGGCAAATGAATGCCGGTGACTCATCGTTGTCGTTCAGGTCGTGGCGGAGAGCCATTCATAGAACTGGTTATTTGTATAAGCGATGTGATACAAAGCTGAGACATAAATATGAAGAACAGTGATAAGTTTACTTCGACCGAGTTCCAAGCACATGGACATAGTTTGTGAGCTGATGTCGTGTGTTTGATCCATCATCAAAAAATTGATGCTGTCAGAGATCGCGAAACTGATACCATGCTTTTGAACAGTCCATGACGGGTTCCGTATCCAATGGAAGGTGTTGTGGCCTAGTCAACACAATTTCCATCAGCTTGTAAAAATCAGTGAGCGACACGGTAGCCGGAATACGGTAGACTATGTGAAACACCCTTTCCAGGTCCGTTTGCTCTCGTGGTTCAACATCTGTTGGTCGCATCACCAGACGTTTATCAGAAAGAATTCGTGAACACTACCTGTCATGGCCTCGCTCCGGAATAATAGAGAACACTAATTCATTCATTCTGGTCCACCTTTTTGATCGTAACCGACACACGGACACAGAGAGGGCTTTTCCCATCGTCTGCGATGCCCCGGCCACCACTTCACGAAAGATCAAATGGTACATTCTAGCTATAGCCGAGGCAGTCGCAATCCGATTACGTCAGCCGGATTCGTGTGTTCAAAAACAGTTCGTTCACACCGCGGGATAACCTTGGCCAAATACGTGCCCTCAGGCCATGCGATAGTTTAATCCCGCCCCCCAACTCTCCCAATTAATGATGCCTTCTTTTAAACCTACCTCGCTTGTGAACATAACCAGAAAAGACGTCGTGTCTGTGTTTTATTCAATCGCCTTGCTCCTATACTATTTTTGAATGATAACTTCCTTTACTGTTATCTGATTTGATATATAAGTGTAAAAGTCTGACATGATAACTTGTCGAAAACAGTTCTGTTCGATTAAACGAAAATTGCTTTACATGACTTCTACGGGGATTTTCAATTACTTGAGATCTTACCACGTTTATTGGGAAGAACGTCGCAAGCTGTCTTCTTTGGGGGATCGTTTTTGCTTATGTCTTTGTCCGCGCACTTCGCTGGGTTATCTTTCACCGTAACACACCAGCCGGTGCCACACTGTAAAAGCGCATACAATTAACATACGTATAACCCCATCTATCTCAGTGATAATCACTTTAAATACCACACCTCAAAAATACCAACATGCGTCATCTGAGGGTTGCATTCTGTGACCCGTTTATAGTAATTTTTGGTCGAAATCTTCTGTGGCCTACTGAATAGTAGGTGCAAAACGAGAAGCTCCATAGGCGGTTGCTCTGAATGGGAACAGAAGAGTTCTAACTCCGACGGATTACAGTGGTTCTTCCAAAGCGTGTGCCAAAGAACGTAGCAAAAATAAGTAGTATTGTGCTTTTTTGCAAATTTACGAGGCACGAAATGGTCGTCTAGTGTTTTTGCGACTAGCTCTCTTAAATTATCAGAAAGGCAATCGAATAGAATTTGACCCGGTGATTTCTGACAAAACTCGTTCGTTTCCTTTTATCCGGAGGAGGATGGCTGTTATGGACAAGACACTGAAAGAGATGTTGCTGACAGATTTGATAGGTTTGTCATTTTACCACTAAACGCAATCAAAAGACCACCCGCTTTCACATTTTCATGTTCTCACCTTGTTGAGAAGTGTTCATTCCTTGTTACTTTTATTCACTCCAGTTACGAAAATGAACTATACCCACACATTACAACCAAATACGTACGATTTCATTAACAACATGACCAGTTAATTATTATATGGTTTAGTTTGGTGAAGTGTTTTGGAACGGCCCCCGGGACCACATATTATATGATCATATGTTCATCAGATTATTGTTGAGTAGTCGAGTATTTGGTTAATTCCAAAATGAACACGACCCAGACTTGATCACAAGTGTTGCATTCCCGTACACACTCTAGTCGTCCCTTTTTGAAAAGAAACAATAAACCCGAGTTTTGCCCTCATTAAAGCTTGTCAGTAGTGTATATCCTTGCCACGGCCGGAATCAGAACTCCGGCTGCGTCTTCGAGAGGCAACCGTGTTTACCACTGCGCCATTCACCTCACATTAGGCAGGATCGAATTATCATATGCGAACACACAACCATTTTCGCTTGTGAGTAATGATCACGTTAACCGATCGCCTCGAGAGGAGACACTAACTCCGATCGATAACCCTGCGATTAAAACTTCCTGAACAGGTTATCAATTGGAGTTAATAGGACAGTTACCGTGTCTGCTCTCGATACGATCGGACAACCTGATCATTACTCATAAACGAAAGTTGTTGAGTGTTCGCATATGATAATTCGGTCGTGAGGTGAATGGCACAGTGGTAAACACGGTTGCCTCCCGAAGACGTAGCTGGAGTTCTCATTCCGGAGGTGGCAAGGATATACATAACTGACAAGCTCTAATGAGAGCGAAACTCGGTTTTAATGCTTCTTTTCGAAAGGAGTTGACTGGAAAGTCTATGGGAATGCGACAGCTGCGGCCAAATATGAATGATGCTCAACTTTAGATCATTAGATTAGCCCGCAAACGGTTATGGTGGAAATCGTCGAAAATATTTGCGACGATTGACTGAAGATCTTATGAATATTACCATTTTATTTGCTGAATTGATTCTCATTCAGCGTAGAAGTGAAAAAAAGTGGCTTGAAATTGGAAGTTGAAATTCGAATAACGAAAAAGCTGTGTAAACATGTGGCGTCTCTGAACTGAATATGAATGGCTAGATGGAGTTACAATTCACTTTCCGAAGACTATCGTGCAACACGCAAAGAGAACAGTACCTTCGTTGAGCCTCATAAAATGTTTCTATCTGTCACGAAACTGATAGGGGTGGTTGGGTTTTATTATAGCAAAATGGATGGAAATCGGTGCATTGCGGAATACGGGGTGAGTGAATATCAGCCGGGTAACAGTCGAAAGTTGGGGAGAAAATTTCCAGTCTTTGTCTTCGTCCCATAAAGTATTTTTTATAACATAAATAGGAATGGTTTCCTCAGTTGCGTTCTGATTCTCTCACAGTAGTCAGAATGTCTAGACGCCGCATGAATTAAGTTATTGAGATTGAGGTAAATATATACGGATGAAACTCTAGTGAATCACGACAAAATTAAAGTGCTTAATTAGTTTGGAGCAAAAATATTTGGCACATTGTAAAGAGTCGGGGAGGTTGACAAATCACACAACCATTTGGATTGTATAGTTTATTATAGAACTACTCGAACACGCACGTGGAGCAAATAACTTTGAGATGAGTGATTACCCACCCGCTTCGTGAAAGTATGAGTTACTAGCCTGCTAGTTACTAATTATGTGCATTTGTTTTGCAGAGGATACACTACCAGTGAAACTTAATCGCTGTGAAATAGATGTGTTTAGTTGGTTTAAGGATAGATCATTTCTCAAAGTGTTACATACTTACAAGATCAGGGAATGATTCTATAGAATTCACGCACCAAGTAGGAAAGACAGCTAAAGGATGTGCAAGCTCGATGACTGAAATTGCGCTTTATTTTTGGTTAGGTTGTTGTAGTAAACTGAATACACACGTCTAAATCGACCAATCCAATACTTAGTTGGACTCAGCGGCGAGTACGCTGTGACGCAGTAGCGGTAACCTCCAGAACTAATCAATTTTGGCAGTTAGTCGACGTTTGGTGCCCAAAAGCTGGTCGGTTCTGGATAAAAAGTATCAAACAGTGACAGGAAAGGTGCACGTTCGTGGATAACACGTTTAGGGAAGAACGACAGAACCAAGCTTCAGAAGGGTTATACGTAAGAGAAGCTTGGATGAAATCCCTGTTCTAGTTAAGCGTCTTCTCAGCATGTGTAAGGATGTCGAAAACTGTTAAGCATACTTATAATATGATCCGTGGCTTATATGTTGGATCCAACTGTCACTAGGGAGCAACGATTCCCTCCACTAGCGTTCATTTTAAGTCTGCCACTCTCAAGGACAATATTCATTTAGCATGATTTCCGAAACGCGGTATCCACGAGCGTACAAGTTTGTCACCTCTCACCACCCCATTCATCTGCATCCGATATGACAACCGGTTATCAAACTGGTTGTGGTTAATCAACATCTCTAATACATATAGTTGAGAGGGCACCGAGACGCAGATGTGCCTTCGTCTTGATGAACACGGATTGTTCAGATATTGCTGAACGTGATTGTTTGTTCGATGAGACTGTTTGTGCTTACGTGATGTTCTGATCGTACCAGTCTGATTAAAAATTGAGGGCAACCTCGAGGGCAAACTCGTGTTTCACATCCAGTGTATGAATTCAAAAGAGTGGATGTTATTTTGGTCCCATTTGTACATCACGAAATATACAAGATATGGTTAAAGAACCTCCGACATTGTTAAACAGAAGATAAGGCAAAAATATAACGTCATCTGATTCGTTTATTAATGGCCAGTCAACAAAATGACAGAGGAAATGTTGCTTTTATTACTTGCCGGTCAATCAGTTCAGTCCTTGATTAAACATACTGAGAAAAGTTGGTAATTTCAAATTGAACATCAAACATTTAATCGTAGCCTTCGCACTCAGATAGACTTTTCAGTCAACCTGTCAAGAACAGGGATATTAGACTCAAGGCTGTGTCTCGTTAGAGCTGGTCATTGATATATCTCTGTCAAGGCAGAACTCCAACCAAGCTTGCCCAACGCAAGGTGATAGACCACGGCGCAATTAAACTCACATTAAGTACGACGGAATTGTCCTATGCAAACATTCAGCTATATTCGTTTGTGGGTGATGTCCAGGTTGCCTGATCATTCCAATAACAGATACAGTAACTGTCATAGTGATATTGAATACCACTCAAAGATGTTGGTAGATAGATAGTTCGAATCCATCGATAATTTTCAGAAGCGGAACACCAGACTTGTGAAGTTTGCTGATGGCAACTGTGCGCTTCAACGAGCATGGAGATGATGCGTACAGAAGATACTACTACGTAAGAGCTGACATTCGTAAGCTCAGTAATAGGAAGCTGCTAGCTTGGTCATGTTAACGCTTATCTGGAAGTCTCCATGACTGTCAATCAGTCTAGATCAAACGTGAAGTTAATATGACAATTACCAGCGCGATTGTTGTACACTGTTGATTCGATTCACACTGGCAACTCGGTCATTTCTTTTTACCCGACTTATCGAGTCATGAACCGTTAGTAAAAGGCTGTAAACTGCAGAGATTCTGGCCAGTTTTGATACCACCGGAAAGAGATTGACTGATTCACCCTTGCGCCCCAGGGAACGCTCTGTTCAGACCTTAAGACTGCCATAAACATCGTCACCCACAATACGGCTCGTCAAACTTCCACCTACGTTACAAAAGTGACTCGATCATCAGGACGTATGTCAAGACTAACCATGTGAATTTTATACTTGTTCTATTTTTTTCGCCTGAACAACACTGTTTTATATAAACTTTATTTATTTAGCATGTTGACGAATAGCTGAAAATTATCAGGTTCACTGATGACTACTGTTCTGATGCCTACTTAAGATCTTCTACAACATTCGTATGTAAGTTGAGCATCATTCAGAGTTGATTACAACTTTAACGTTCAATCCTACTTTTCCCTACCATATTCCGTTAAGGTCCGAGGCAATTTTTCAAGCGGATCATTTGTTTCATTCTTGACTCTAGTTCTTGAGAGACGGGCCATACTGAGTGAGCGTCGCCCAACCGTTTTGGTGACTGGTCGGGACGGGTCACCACTTTCTCTCTCTACCTGGTTGCCGAAACTACTGTGCGACATTCGCCTACCTCGACCAGTTTGTTAAGAAGCAAGGACAGTAGGTAGGTCTGCTACAGAAATTAATTGGAATTTCGATGAACTACGGAAGGAAAAGGTATAGGCTTTTCGGAACAGGACAGTAAATCACACGTTTTTGCTGGTTAGTTAAAGTTGGCCAACGTTGAATATTGTGGTTAACACCGGAACTTGAATTACAGTCACGTCCCTGTGAGGCTACCCCGTTGACTCCTGTATCGTTCGGCAGACATAATCAACTTACAGAACCCTGAAGTACAGCAGGAGTCGTTAGTAAAGATATGCTATGTACTGAATAAAGAAATACATTTCTAATTATAACGGTATCTTGTTTATACTCATAGTTCTTCCAGATCTAATCATATCAATCGACTATTATCTCAGCGATTGAGTGTATTTCGTAAGATTTGATGAAGTTAACCGAGTACCTGCCATTTTTATTTTTGCAAGATTTATGACCTGAGAAAATCTTATTTCTCGGTTGAAAAGAATGTATCCCTAGCAACTCTTTGTTATGCATTACACTTTAAAAAAAACTATGAATTTTATTCGCGCACATGTGAGAAAACGATTGTACGTGTGTGTATAAAACGAGAGAAAAACTGACCATCAAATCATTTATGACAGCTGTCGCTTGAATCGCTAGAGAGATATGATGTACGATATATCTTTATAGCAGAAAGTCACGAGATGCGAATATATTATTTTGAACATAGAACTGGGAATGCAAGCTTCCGCTTGGGATAAATGTAAATTTGAGGTTAATGGTAAACAGAATGTTTCATGGTTTATTCACCAGTAATGTGACTCTGGTTAGATAACCCAATCGATGCATCCATAAGGGGTTAACCAAAATTATTCCTCAAACTCAAGTCTCATACTCAAGTGTTATTAAAATGTTATCCCAACCTGAAAGTTAACGTGCATCGGAATCAACATTACAAACTTTGAACCTAACAAACGTTAATTCATATTCTAAACTAACGTAATGTGATGAGTGCCCTGCGCGGGCAGGTGATTATTCCATCACTTGGTGGAATATCTCCAGACAGTAGTGAGAAGTGTTCAGAGCTTAAGGCAGACAGATCACGGACAACACGAGAGACTGAACGAATAATCACTCAACAAATTCGACCCAATAGATGAGTAACGACAAGCGAAAATCCAGAACAGATGAAGTCAGCCAAACGAACAGAATGTGACAGTAATGCCCTTGAAGTGAGTCGTGGGAGACCAAAGGTTACTTTGCAGAAACTTAGAACAAAGCTAACATCACGATCGGGACATGTACTAGTAACGAACTCAAGCTCCACCATAATGCTTTCTTATGAAATAGTGATTGAAAAACTGGCAAAATGTAAAAGAGGAAAATAAGTTTGAACTTTGTCAATTTTATTCTGTCTGAAAACTCCAACAACTTATCAGAAGTCCAGTGCCTCCAGTGTGAAACATAATTCATCAGTACGTCACAATAGACACTTGGCCAACTCTGCGCTGTTCTATAGTGCAGACCCCGGGCTGTTTGGTGTGACTGAAACCAAGAAACTACAACTTATTTCGTCGTTACTGGAGTATATCGCGTACATTTTAATTCTCACAGCGATGATGCAGCACCGTGTCTGCTATTTCTCACTCTTGCTATCTCATTTCTGCTTCTTGTTTTTCACGTTCAAGCTTGCGTGTTCTACAGCATTAAGTCTGCTGTACCAGTCTGAAAAATGGTGTGTGTACTTTACATTACGAAAGTGCTCGTTAAAATATGAAACCTGCCTCAGTTCGGTTGAATCGGATGGGTACATAAAGACAGGATCCTGTACGCCATAATACCTGGACAGCTCATGATGTGCAACGGATACAGGGGTCTGTGATCAACTTGACCAGTGTGGCCAACGCTAGTCAGCACAACCTAACTAATCCACAACTGATATGTACAGTTTGCAATATTTAGTGTCCTAGGAAATGTAGAAAGTCAGCGTCCTCGATTGTTTACGGAATTTTGGATTGCTAAACGGCGACTGATCCCCAAACGCATCTCAGTGTTCATTTCGTTAAATATCTTCAGGAGAGGCATATGAAGGGCAAATGAACGCCAGTGTAGTGTACATATGTGACAAAAAAGCTGAAGCCCAGTTGTTTGCGTTGCAAACAACTTTACAAATGATGCTCCACATTCTATTCTTCACTTCCCAAGAGGATGTGGTTAGTGAATATAAATAAATGTTCCACTTATACACACACATTGTAGTTACGCCATAAAAACTGATTTTCAGAAATATTGCCCTCGCGCCCTGGATTCGTGTAGTCGTGAGACTAAGAGTTATGGGCTTTAACAGTGGATAACATTTTCATAAAATTACGACTACAAACTGCCTTTCCTACAACCAGCATATATTTACATGCACTGAGTTCGTAGTACATAACAAAAACAAACTAGTGAACTAAATACCAATAACTGCTTTTTGAAACCTCTTTTGTTCAACGTGATTGAGTCAGTACGCGGATTGGGATATAGTGTTTCAGTTCACGGTGTCAAACGACGGCGCAGTGCAACTGTGTTAAGCAAGCTTCTACTGGAATACAGTGGCGTTGGTGGATTCCAGCGTGAAATGTCCGAGAAATCTTGTCGATGCGGTCGATCCCCTGGATCATTTGGTGGATTCCATATGAGACGATGGGACGGATGGATAATCAAGTCCATATATGAAAGTTCCGAGCTCCTGGCGTGGCTTCGTGGCTCAGCTGGTAGAGCGCTTGCCGCGTTTGGGTATGGTGCTTTTGTCGCTGGTTGGAATCGGGCCGAAGCCCAGACTTTCCACGATTGAGTTTCATCTAAAATCATAAATCTGCCAACTTACTTAGTAATACAGAAATACTTTGACACGAACTATGCGGTTTATCTCTAACTGGATATTCAATCAGGAAATATTTCGTTTTTTATTATCATATTTAGTGCAGGCTGAATACATTCATTATTAGCCAGCTCACTTGTGTTATTGTGTACAAGATACATTGGCTCAAAGTGGATCGAC
>LUCH01007658.1:0-17609 GCA_013368495.1 Paragonimus heterotremus | reverse complement strand
CTGGATATGGTCGCGGATTTCCCGCTTGACCCAATGCACCTTATTTTCCTTGGTGTAATGAAACGGCTAGCCCACATGTTGTGCTTCTCAGAAAAAAGCTTAGGCTTGCGTCTGTCTAGCAGTTTGCAGCCGGCTGTTGATTGCAAACTGCAGGCGTCTGTTCACACCTACCCATAGACTCCCCCCGCAAGTGTGGTATGTTTACCAATTTCGAACGTTTCAAAGCGAATGAGAATCGCGAATTTTCATTATATTTGGGCCCCGTTGTTATGCGTTCATTCTACCCACACCTCATGTATGAGAATTTCTTAAATCTGTTTCTTTCCGTATACATTTTATCCCATCCCAGTATTTGTCATTCTCTAAGTAACCGTGCCCAATTTTTGCTTGTTAAATTTGTTGACCAATTTGCGTACCTTTATGAGGGCGATCAATTAGTTTATAATGTATATTGTCTAACTCACTTGTGCGATGGTGTGCAACGGTTTGGACCGCTGCACAATTTTTGGGCTTTTTATTTCGAAAGTTTCATGAGCAGCATGCTTCGTCCGGTTAAGGGAACGAAGGAGCCGGCTAAACAAGTGCACAATCGAGTGTGTGAATACTCCATGCTCACTAATTCGGCGAGTACCACTGCATCGATGGATGACACAAATCTACGTAATCCGGTTAAACCGAAGCGTGACATGTTTTTGTGCCACCCAGTAGCTATATGTCCTGCACATCCCCGGACAATTGCGTTTTGATAAATAAAAAACCAAACTGCATTCATGAAAAGCGAGATGGTATGTTATTCTGTAAACCCTTCATACGTCTACGTGATTTTTGCTCCTATGCCTTCCCCTCATCCGATTTGTCTATTTTTCGGGCCTCGGCCATATCTACCATTATCAAACTGAAGTCCATGTCTTCTGTTACTTGTAAATGCGTCCTTATCCCTGATGATGACGAGTTCGTCATCATTCCCCTCTTGCACACCTTACAGTGAAGTTTGCGTTTAATGTAATCCGTTTTGACCGATAACTTATTACACGTCGCTGGTTTTGAAAACTCCTACATAAGCGAATGGATAATGCGGTGTTGCAATTACAGATGTATCACATTGTTGAGTTTCTGGAAACGAACGAGGTTGCGGTTATCAGCCATGCGTGGCTGTTGGGGGACACGGTGGCTGCTTGGCCGACGGTAAAGCAGTCGAAGGCGATGAAGTTTCTATTATCCCACACACTGCCACCTGTGGGTAAGTTTAATTTGCATCTAGTCCGTGTTGTGAAAAACACCGGTAAGTCCCATTACGGCATTTCATTGCTGTTGAAGACAACTATCAAGAAGCACAAAAATTTGAGCGCAGAGCAGAGCGTGAGTCGGAGTTCACCTCTACGGATGCCACCGACGCTGCGTTGCCAGCATACAAAAAAAGGATCAAGTGCATCCCCTTCATTCCTACTTACATTCAGACGCAAACGCCTGCTATCGTCCTCTGAAAGCGAAGTTTCACATGTGGTACCTTTTCCAAGGAAACATGTGAGCAAGTTGTTCACATATTCCCTATTAAAACAACCAAACTTAGTAAACAGGTAGGCCGCGTTTCTGTTCCAATTCACGTTACTTCAGCACCATGTTACCTACTGATGTGGATCGATACGGGATACAGTGAGTACGATATCGTTTGATATAGCGATATTATTTTCAGGAACATCCCTCCAATTCTTTTCCTGTCCGCATCGTACGCGTCAAATGAGTCCTACAGTGAGAAACTGCAGCATCACGGAAAACGATCAATGCACCCCTGCGGTAACCAGCTGGTGCAAATAAAGGAAGCCATCACGCTGTTCGATGAGCGCATGATACGCATAGAGGCAACGATGAATAACATTTGGTCGCATTTAACAAGCATCTCCCGAGCTCCGTCCATAGTGGATTCGTCCAAAGAAAAGCTGATTGGGAATACTATGTGGAAGATATTCCCCTTGAAGAATCGTGAAGCGCTGCAAAAGTTACAAGAAGAACTGCAGTCACCGGACTACTTAGAACAGACAGTTAGATAAGATAGTCATTTATTACATCACATTTTCAGGCCAAGTTGTTATCGAAACCTCATCGTGAGAGGACTTTAGCCGAATGCGTGCGCAAAGTCTGCGCCTTCGTTTTCGGTAACCAATTCAGCGTCGAAGTTAATTGGCTTGACATTAATAATAAGGCTCGTTTGATGGGTTCCCTAATGTGCGAAGCCATTGTTTGTAAGCATGATTCGCATTATCTAACAGTCCTGTAGCTGCCATACGTGCTGAGCAAGATTATCCCTTGGAGTTTGAGAGTAACATACACCAATTCATCAAACGGTGGCTCCAGGGTGCGAACGACAGAAATGGAGGTCGCACTGTTCGCAGAATGATGAAAGAAACTGTCGCACCGGGGTCCCAGCATCACACAGTGGACCTGGACGAGTGAAGGGGAATTAATACAAGTTCAATGGAATTTCCTACAGCATCCCGGTCGCTTTCATGAATGAAACCTTCGTTTTCTGAAACCACTGTAAGCTCTCTATCAGATTGTCGAAGTACCTTATTGCTGTATCTTGCTTATTAACGGAGATATTCCACTTCTAATGCGTGCTAAAATCTTGTTTCTTTTGTAGATATCAAGGCATGGAATGAATATTAAGCTGTTGCAGATATTTTCAGTGAACAGGACGTTCTTTTCCGAACATGGGACCTTCTGTTAACTGACTGCAATTTTTGTTTAACTAAATTTTTTTTCCATCGCAGTGGTTTTTTCAACGTTCCCAAGATTTATGAAGTTCTTTACTTGGTTATTGACAGCAGACGGTAGCTCTCATCGTGGTTGGGTATATTGAACGCTGAGGTAACAGTAATAGAACGGCCGTGCTAATAGGCATCGTAAAATTCAGCAAACAGAGTGCCGTCAAAATTTTTCGCTGGCCGACTGCGAGTCTGGCAAAACCGGAGTCGGACCGACTGCGGTACTTGGTGCAGGCCAGATCCGGTCCGACTGTGGGTCAGATCGGGTTTGTTTGCTGGGACTTTGAAGATGTAAGATAGGGAGCTTAGATTCTTCTTTAGAAAATCGAATACAGCATAGCTTGTTTTCAATTGAGCCAATTCAGCCTCCAATTTAGATACGTAACAAATAACTCCGCCAATACATTGTCTAGGGGGATAGAACAGTTCTTAGTTAGAGGGGTATTGGTGGGAACCACCAGTTTATCTTCAACTCCTTTAAAGGCAGCTTCTACGGAAAGGCCTTTACAAGTTTTGGGCCTAGAGCATTTGCCTTTAGGTCGTCCAGTATCTACTTTGGAGCCAGAACAAGTGGTTTTGACACCAGTCGATCTTGTTTGACGACCGGTTTTGGTCACCATAATTTCTTATATATGAATATTTTTTTAGACAGACATGAACGTAGGTAAAATGTAAGCAGGCAGTACGGTAAATATTGTCAAAAATAAAAGTTATATGAGAAACTTCAAATTAAATATCCACGCAGTAATCACTTACCCACTCAGAATCGCGCGCGTTCCTGACGTGAGATGTTTGAGGTTTGGACAAAAGAGCGATTACCTGTGGCATGCACTGAATAACATCCCTGAAAAATCTGTGACTCCAATAGGCATTAGCCGCACCTTTTGTACACGTGATACTAAGGACTATACGTAGGGGTCAGTCATTCGTTGGCGTTCAACCATAAAAGTTGTCTTCCGGCAGTTCCAACTCATCCACCAGTGTTGTTTCATAATAGGTGTATATGAGCTTGGATAGATCGTTCCCCTCCTCAAGGTATAGGCTCCAGACATTTTGAAACTATAAACACCGACTGATGACAGTTCGTTCAATAAATCCGCTTTTGCGTAATCTAACCAACACTTCGCTCAGGCGTCCGATAAGTCAGCCAGGTTTGTCAGCACGATAACTTTCGAACATGCGATTCCTGTTCGAGAAAGAGCATATCGGTTTCTTTTGTGACAGTCGCAATTGTCTAGCCTGTGAGTAGCTCTCACGTACATTGGTCAATGTACGCAAAAACTCTGAAGGACCCACCAACAGTGCACTAACATCGACTCAGTCAACCGTCAGCGTGACTGTTCAGAATAAATCCAACAAAGTAGGTTTCCCATCAGGGTCGAGTATTTGATTGACACAACCGATTATATTTGCCATCCATGACGGAGGCCACCAATTACCTGAAAGAACTTACACTGTAAACGATAGTTGGGTGAACACAAAGCGATCAGTGCTCTGTAGATTTTTAGTTGATTATATTAACATGAATTTTCAATCTACCTATTCCGATGTACAAAAGGCCTTTGCTGCATTTCCTTCTAGTCCAGTTATTTTTACATTGTGTTTGCAGTGTTATTCAACCAAGTCCACACCGCTCATTGTCGTCGTAATATGATTTTCTCTTTCTGTCATTGTACAACTGGGGTTTTTATTTTCTCGCCCTCCTTTTTCGACGCTGACCTACTTGGACACGGTTTCTCCGCTGATTCGTCGCAAACGTCGTGGGACCGTTCTCGAACGGGAGTAGCCACCATCTGTTTCTCTAAGCGATTGTCCGCTGCCGGAATAGACCAGGTTCACACATGCTGTTCATTCAGTACTGCCATTATGGCTTTGCTTTTCCAAAATAAATACTTGTCTTTGGCAGCTTTTTGAAAATTTCGTTGGAGTTTTGTTTGTTATGGGACTTCTAGGTACGACGGTATACTCACTGAAACTGGGGATACACCTGTGTGTTAGGAGTATTGATTTGGTTGTAGTTGAAATATGCCATTTTCGATTAAAACAACCATGAGTTACACTAGCTTTCGCGATCCACGTCTGCTTGTATAGATACGCGTAACTGAAAAACGGAGCACCAAAATATAATAGAATATTGGACCCAAATACCTCCGCCGTATGAGTAGAGGAATATGTAATTAGTTACGGTAGGCAAGCACCAATCGTGTATGAATTTAGTCTAATTCGTCAAAATTAACGGCTTCCAGACAAAACTGGCAAGGTTGAACGTGAACCGTTATGTGAGTCCTCTTGTACATGAATGGCTACTGGATGTAGGTGGTTGAAACAATGATCGGGTGGGTGAGGTGTAAAGAATAAATTTCAGACTGATGTTTAAAGTGATGAATAAAAATAAGGGAACGGATTTGGCAGTTTGGTTACCAATGGATTCACAAAATGCTTCTGCCTCTGAAAGGTTATTGTCATATTTGAATGATTCAAGCTCCCTACCCACCGATACTGCATATCTTCATCACCGTGTACATGTTCGAGATCTCGAAAACCACAGTTTCTACTAGTCATGGCTCACCATTAGACGAAGATGTTTCATGCCTCTTCTCAACAATGCCCCTCAGTACCGTCGATACATGCCGTAAATTTGCCCGAAGACCATTTCTTCAAGGTTTCGCCTTCTGGCTACGCTCAACTGGACAACGTTTATTTCCTTTGCTGAGCGCTCACTTTGTTATTATATCGTTTATTTTGGAGAGCAATTTACACAGCTTCGTTCAAGAAAAGAACAAACGGTTACACCAAAACTAAGCAACATATATGTAAAAAAAGGTTAATGTGAAAACAGGCTGCCAGCCAAATGTGAAACGCTGCACAGTTGGCGACAGTGAACAAGTGACGAGTCTTCTCAGAAGAATAGCAAGCGTTAATGGGTCAGTCATTAAAAGAAAAGTTATTTGCTCCGTATACAACAAACGGGTAGGAATATGAAGAATAGTACACGGAAAATGATGAGAACAAAATTGGTGAACGGTCAATTTCACAGAGTCAAAGAGCTCTTCGAGGCATGAAAGTGCTGTCACAGTCAAGGCTGATGCATCCGGACAGAAAAATGTCCTTCATAATGAGACAACTTTCAGAAATGTGGCAACAGCTAACGCCAGGTTCCCTGCAGAAATGTGACGTAGGTTTTTCGGGAACCTAGAACAGTTAGTAGACATAAATCCGTGACTGCAAAAGAGGGCTGCCCCTAATCGAAGAATAGCGTTACTTAAAGAAGGAAATACAATACCGCGAAAAGAATTGGTCACGGATGATTGAGAAACAGAGTTCATATCACAACCCAAAGTATGGGGGATCGGTTGAATCGCGACATTATGAGAATCGGTTCCGAAATTCGCAATTCTGTCTGTCCAGGTAGATTGGCTCCGATGATCATCCACTGTGCTGACGTCAAGCACTACAGCAGCGCCGTCAAGGACAAAGGTAACATCGGGTTTGATGAACGAGATAGCTGTTGGTAATCGCAGCTCCTCGAAGACTGTATAGCCAAACTTGCGCAGTCGTTTTGCCAGGTCCTTCACCACACGGTTTTGTCGGGCACAACGCACGCCATGGGTGATCCAGCATGATTGTAGAATATGAGCCAGGCTACCTGGTTGACCGGAGTTGACACGGCAGAGAACCGAGTGATCACTTCGACCACCTCGTGAATTTCAAACTTTAGTCCGCAGCAGATTACATCGTGGCCGAATGGCACGAATGAAAATTCTGGGGAACATGCGACCTGGGTTGAGTAGTGAACGATCGGAAAGTGGAGAGCGTGGTACTTCCTGAAGACCACGGCCATCAGGCGGATGGTAAAGTTTATCCATCCACGCCGCATGGGCTTCCTCCTTGTTTGTCACTACTACACCCTGAACGTGTACTAGAATGTTCAACTCCCTCAAGATAGGGCCAAACGACTTATCCCTGACCACCTTCCTCAGAACTGGATATTGACTTGACAGAAGTCTCTCCACCCGAGATTTGCGCGCGATTGGAGTAGTGGTAGACAAACTCGGGATGCCCAAACCGCCAAAAGGAATTGGGGTATATATGTAGCTGATTGATATGTATTTAGGAAGGCGGAGCCACTGTCGAACAAACTGGCAAATCGTACAGGCTTCGAGCGTGTTACAGTTTAATCGGCTCAACACCAGTGAGTGATTACTTTACAAGATCAGCGGCTGTCTCAGGAGTTAAAGACGTTGGTGTGGCTTCAGTGGCGCTTTGGTAGTTTCATGCAGCATCGTACGAAGTTGCTGACGGTGATTAGTGAGTGCTTCACCCTTCCAGGTGAACGGGATACCTAGAGAGGTCGTCGTGCCAGATGCGCTTAGTGGGTGGGTAATGTCAGGACTGAAGTGGATAAACTCATTGGAGATGGCAGTTGCGTTATGTTTATGGTCACAGCGGATGACCATGAATTTAGTTTTCCGTACGTTGATCTTTAGTGTGGATAGTTCCAGGGCACTAGCGGCGGCTGCAAGCTTCTCAGAGAGACGCGTAGGATTCTCAACTAGAAGGATCAGATAGTCGGCGTATGCGAAACCACAAACCAACGTGTCGTGGGACTGGTAGCCAAGCTCCGGTCGAGATAGTGCAAACACCTCATCCATTGCCATATTGAATAGAGGCGGGGACAACGGGTTACCCTGGCGAATGCCACTCTGGGACCAGAGAACGGAGCCATTGGGCATGACGAAGGCATTTCTGTGGGAGTCGGCAATGTAATGCGTCAAAAATTAGTTGATACAACTGGCATACTCCTTTCATCCACATATCGTTATCCGGAGCTGGGTGTTGCAGCGAACTGCAGTTATCGTTAACACAACTTCCGTTAAGGACGGCCCATTACCGTTATGGGATTTTTGAGCACTTTATTGATGCATAAATCGGATGTCCAGCTTTGCTTCATTTGGTTTCGCGTTGAACTTCACATACATATTATTCTCCTTCTGTAAGGTTGGACCTCTGGTTTTTTTCCATGAAATTTTATATGCCCGACATAATCAAGAGATAAAGTTAACTTAATTGTACATGGCGACAAACTCGTCCTCTACTGAAATCTATATATGCCAACATAACTCTATCCATAGAAGCAGATGGAATAGTATTTCAACTAGAGGATAGAAATGAATGTTAACAAAACTTGGCCAGTTTCCTTGTTTGATCAAGGACCTGAAGATCATACACCGTAAACGAGCTTGTTTGCAGCGTTTCGACCTGTGGTCAAACATTAAAGACCAGCTCTTCGACCACAACAATGACTGACTGTATATATCCTGCTTGATAATGAATTTGTTACCGATAATATTTTACTTGTTTAATGGCACTTTTTGCCGTCGTCATCCCCTGCTTACACTCACTACTTATCTCTGTTTTGTAGGTTACCGACGAAGGTGATTCCTTCCAATTTTGGTAATATTCTTTCATCGATCATTTTAACTCCCGAGGTGATAACGGTGGGTATGGATTTCGTATACTATCTATGTCCTTATAGATCCCTTAATCATAGAATTCGGGTTTGCCTCTTCGTTCAGTCCATTTGATGAATCAGGCAATGCGTGACATAATTCATTTCACTACGGCTTCCGGTTTGGCTCATCTTCGACTCCTATGTTGAAATTATAATGTTCACCGACTACATGTCACACGCACGTACGTGTCTGAATGATGCACTGAACTGTGGGACGTATGCGGCTATTCTAAAGGGTCAGGAAGAGCAAAACCCTCCACTGAGGATATTGGCAGACCATGAAAAACTGCATAGTAATCCATATATTTGGAATTTATTTTTGATTGAAAATCTTCAGTGCAGTTCATCCAGGTGAACTGCAGTGATTTCTGACTGCCCACCCATGGAGTCGCATGCAAGCTACTGAGCACAGTTATGTCCTTTATTTAGCCCACTGATGAGCAACCTCGAAATTTGGCCTCTATCAACCAAATTGCTGTATTGCAAAGAACGGTGATATAGGTAGATGGCTTAGTGGACTGGCGTGATTGAAATGTTCGCTTATGAGGCTTAGCGTGGGACAACCGCGGGCCCGAATCGTTTGCGGGACCAAGGCTTTGCAGGCCGGTGATCTAAAATGTGTTTTATGTGCAATATGTACGACACCATCCGATCACAGAGCTCGTATGTCAGTTAGCTTGGAACGAAATCAGACGAGTAAAATTTTCTGTTTACTAATGCGGATGGATGAGCTGCGTCCATTCTGGAAGTCAGCAAATCTAATGACATCCAAAATTCTTATAAATTGTTATCGTGTGCGATTACTGGATGAGCTCAGATGGAGTGAGATACACAAATAGGCGGCTGAGACATGAATTTAGTTTGTTTCAGTTAA
Source organism: Paragonimus heterotremus (assembly GCA_013368495.1). Classification (NCBI taxonomy): domain Eukaryota; kingdom Metazoa; phylum Platyhelminthes; class Trematoda; order Plagiorchiida; family Troglotrematidae; genus Paragonimus; species Paragonimus heterotremus. The sequence continues at coordinate 8,461 of LUCH01007658.1, read as the reverse complement.
GGCAAAAACTCGATGAGATAGAAGATGAAAGACAAACACGTATGACAAATTTCTGAGGAATGGTCAATCGTGAGTGACTCATATAGGTTTGGTGTGGATAATGGTCTATGTGTAACAATTCGAGAGGCTCAGTGAAACTTTTGCCGTTGTCCAGCTGGCCTGTGATAATGACACATCCTTTGGCGAAAGAGAATCGTAAAAGTGCTCATTTTATGGATAGCCTACTGGCTTGTTATACAGACGGATTATTGTGAATTCCAGCAATGTCGCTGGAATTGTGAAAAGTTCCAATTTCAGACCGTGCTCAGTGCTGCTAAAAAGGCACATAGGCCTTCGAGAGATTGCCCGATTAAATTTTATCATCGCTGCTGAACAAAATGTGTTACAAGATTTATTTCCGTTTGTTTGGTACCCGGAACTCAACGCATCTTAAATCATGGAGTTGGCAGACCGTACATTCACATGACAAAAGCTGGTTTTTCTTCCGTATCAATTATTTGTAGCAAAGTGACTGAAACAAAACACCTAATCTCATGAAGACGAGGAATGGGCCGTTTCTTACAACACAGTTGCTTTGTGCGCCTCGTTTTTCCTCAGTTTCACGTTGCGTGTTAGCAGTATTTTCACCTACGTATCCGATACATGCGGTGTTGTCTACCTATATTCCGGTTCACCCTATGAGCAAAACTGGAAGTTCAGGGATTTTCATTTGTTTTACCTACACTGCAATATATACTACGTGATGCTACAAATTGATACGACAAAGTTCTACGTGGTGCGAACGTGTCGACTGGTCTCATCTACCATCTATTAGGGGCGTACCATTTTGTGATAGTAACAAGCTCCTCAACGGGAGGATAGAAAGTACTTCTTACAAGGTCAGTTATTCAATTTTGAAGGAAACAACTTGTTTGGTTAGGCGATTATCAAGCGTATACTCTCTTCCGATTTTGTCCGGCTAACGTAGTCTTATCGAGTGATGACCCAGTCGGGTTGGTTTGAAGCCGAAGCACGATTGTTGAATTAACCATTTCGACCAGATGAATAATTGAACAACTTGGCTTCATAACAATGGTGGCCTGATATTTCCGACCCTTTTTTACACTATTTTTCTGCTGCCCATATGATATGTAAAGACATTTTGACATATGCCCAACCATGTGGTGAAATAAGCGTCACTGAAACGGCGAACGATCAGCAAATAGCGGGAGAGGTTGAACAGATCGTTACATCCTGTCTCCGTATCATACGACTCACTATTCGAGATGATGATCTGGTTGTGCTGTTTGTGCACGCTCCAATTTAGACAGGAGTGTGCATATCACGTTAACCATAGACTTCCGTAAAATTGTAGATTAGACAATACTACTTTCTGGGGGAGAAAGGAACACAGGTGGAATGGATTTTTATCTGTTGTCGCATGGAAGCTGTTAAGATTGAACGAAAAACTATGAGAACAGCGCCTCGAAACAGCTCTGTCACACCGTTAAAGTAGCCGAGCAATACTTTTACTCCACACTTCACGTTCTGGTATGCAGTTTTATTAACTGTCGTCGGCCTCGTTCTATAGCCTCCACACCGAAGAGTGTCATCCGGAAAGACCATTCTGAGCAATGTTATTAGTCGATGGTTGGCTGAGTCATCTTTACACCCACCTCTGATGATTGCTATGATTGCGAACTGCCTCCAGGCTCTAAGCAGACAGTAGGTTGACTAGAACCAATTGAAATGTGCTGATAGCGTATCTGCTAACTTCGTGATACAGCTTTCCACGACAAAATGAAATATCAAATGCGGACAAAGTGATTTGTAATTCAGTGGGTTCGCTGATTCGATTTGAATTTGTGACGATGGAATTCCGTACAATTTGGGTATGTATATGCATTCTAATAAAGGTTGTGACCCGCCGTTATACACTCTAACATGCTGGTAACCCAGAATGTTGGCCAGCTCTATATCTGTTCTGGTAAATCCACTGACAGTTTGCGGTTGCGAGACACCAACCTAACCCCTTGTGTGTGTTGCGACTTTAATGCAGAAAGGCATAAAACTCGTCTTCAAATTTCAAACAAGGCCACGTTGGTAGCAAAATCGATCATCTTAAACAACAGCCGAGGTACAACTGCGCCATATCGCATACTCAACAAATGCAAGTAGAATGAACCAAATGATCAACTGTTCACAAGTCATTGGGAAGCGCACGTTCAGTCTCTTCCAGTTAGTAGCTGTTCCACGTTGAACTTTTGAATGTAACTTAAAATTTGCTTCTACTCCATAGGCGTTTCGGCTTCCTAATATGTTGTGTATACTTTAATATAATATGTTTGTTAACATTTTCCGCGATTTTCTCAATAGTGAGCTGCTTTGGTCATCTAGACTGAGTTTGGTGAAAGGGCCTTTCAACGTTGTTAGACCGTGGTCTTATCCATGGAACATTTGCTATGTGGTAGTCCTTCCAGACCGCATTTTGAAGAACATGCTGTCCAGTTCTGTGTGAGCAGCTGAATTCAACTATCTAGTGGTCAACATGACCACATGGGACTGTGACACTCAGATATTCTGCCATGGTACCCTCGTTTAAATTGCTGCGATAAAAACAAGACAGTATTTGACCCACCTGCCACTTCGTATGGTCCTGTAAATGTTGAAACAGTGCAACTTCCACTGATATCTCGAAGAAATCCGCCGCAGCGATAGGCATTGAAGCGTGAACAAATCTGTTTGTGCAGTCTACTTGCTAGTGATTGAAATCGCTCATTGTCTACGTTTACTCACAATATGAAGATGGCGTTCCAGACGGAATAGTGAGTAGATACTTTTTAGCACCCCTGTGTGTAGCAGGTAACTTATAATTCTTCCCAGTGAAACAAATTAAATTGTGCATTATGGTTACCAGCTAAAACTTTGATTCCTGATGATCCAGTAACCTTTTCTTATGAATATCTGCGTGTTGTATGTTGATGGTATTCAGCGTACGAGCGCGCAAACAGACAACATAATAACGGTTATGGAAATGGTAGATAACGTAACGACGTTCAACGGTTCTGAACGAAAGACTTCGAAATATTCACGATTGATCTGTATCTTCCCGGTCAACCCTATCACTTGAGGTTAAAGAACAAACGCAGAGAAAAGACTGGCCTCCGAACAGAGCTACTTTATGTCATTCAATCCGAAGACAACGTGATCCCAAACCCGTTCGTATTTATATGGTTTGTGAATAGCAATAAGCATGATCGAAGAGAATGAACCAGATAAAAGTCTAGACAGTAGTCTAGATGTGCAGTCGGGACGCCACTAACAGACTTCATGAGGGCGTAGGTCGATTGTGAAGACCGGAGGCGCTTTCGACCAAGACAAGTAAACTTTGTCACTTGCGGTCACACAAAGTTTCCGGAGAACTGGCAACTTCTCCGACACTGAGGTCCTCTGGTGTAATCTCAAAGTAAAGGTTACACCATCTTGTTTACAGATGATTATGCTACTACGAGACAGTTTCCCGCGCTTCCTCCATGCATGAGTATTTCTAGATGTCTGCTATGAACCGATTTCGCCTGGAACGAGGTTAATCAGTCTTGTTCCACTTGTAAGGACTTAAGCTGCGTCTGTGTAGAACAGAACTAGGGGTGGCTTCAGCATCTATAATATGCACGGCAGATGAATCTACTCGAGGAGGTTTATTGAGAGAGAACGGTTCAGTCGTTGTCACCCTGTACTGGAGTAACGGCGAGTAGGAGATTTTTGAGTTTTCGCAATGGATCACGAATCTGTTTGAAGGTCACGTTTAAGAATATTCGGAGCAACAACCAGGTTATGTGGTAGCGTACAGTTATCTTTAGTACATTCCGACGTTTCTTCATCTTTCATAAGTGTACCTGATCGCAGTAGTCAAGTGTGAGCGGGCTGTGGGTCAGGCTGTATGCACCTGTCCAATTATTTTTTTTGTCAGCATCATGTTCGTGACATTGACGATAAACGAGCACAGCAAACCTATGCGTGACAAGCGATATCTACTTAAACTTAGTACGAAATGTCGTTTTTCTGTCACAGTGTACTACCAGCCAGCTCATTCACTAAGGAATTACGTTGAGTCTGGTGTTGTTTTTCCTACTACACTAACTATCATTTAGCAGACGGTATCGTATGGGCGACCAGTGCAGTACCAAAAAAGTATGTTTCCCAAATACAACCTTATGCCACTTAGGTAGCTCATCTTTCACTTTAATTGCTTTATTTGCAAAAAAATGACAACAGTAAGTGAGGAAAGTGGGAGCTCACATTTTGAATAACTGTGCAGTCAATTTCTGGAAATAAACTTTTTTCCATATCGTGTTTCAATTAATTCGCAGCCTTAGAATATTGTTTCTCATAACTTCAGTATTTTGCATCAGAACTGTTGAGACAGTTTCATATTTGCATAAAATAAATTGTCGAGTTCAACAATCTGTCATTCCCGTTCTCGTGGAAAAGGGATCTAACGTCAGTACAGAAATATGCAAGACGAATAAATAAAACGACCAACACCTTTCCAATCCGAAATACCGGTACATTTCAAAACCAGCAGGGGGAATCTCCACGTTATAGGCTAAAGTATAAACACTAATTGTCAACCAATCAGGTGGAAAACTCCGACCAATCAGTCCATGACAACAGTACAAACGGTGAAAACCTGCCCTACTGATGTGCATTTATAGCACCGTTGGAATGTAGTACCAGAAAAAATTGTGTTGTTGTTTTCAACAGTCCGGATACAGCACATTTCTTAACCACGAAAGAAAGTTTGTTTTCCTGTATACGATCCACTAAAGTTCTGTCTTAAGCTCCGTAAGGAAATTTGACGAAACTTTTGATGTCATATTTCAATTTCTACTAGTGAATTCACTTGCAGTTATGGCAATGTTAATATCAACACTGAACACATGCTGAGCAGTACTTATACTGGTAAGAGTCCATTGGGAGAAGTCTTTCGTGTACTCACGTAACTTCGAACCCTACGCTATTTGCTGTTCACAACAAACTTTATATTGTTACCAACACGGTTGCGCAACACCCTTGTCACGAGGTAAAGTATCCAGTCGATCTAATTGTTGATCGTGACTGTTCCACAAACGTATCTGCTATTGGTATACAAAGCATATCTTCGGATACGGCTCACCACTTGTGTAGATTTCGCCCTATGCGCATGCGCTGAAACTTTGCACAACGCATCGCCTTAATCCGGCCATTTTATCCAGTTTTTAATTAGGTTACAATGCCTCTCGAGTTATTCTCAAGACTTTCTCTCTCCAGTCACGTAGTCTTGAAAGAAAGCTATTAGAAATTAACAATTCGGATGTATGTACATTAAGATTACCACGAATAATGTTCCTTCAAGGCTTACGTGAGACGTTCGCGAACATGATATTGCTATGTTCAAGATCTCCCATTCGCGACATGGTTCCACTATTCGAAAATCCAGCTTTCCCGGGTATACATTTTTCGAAGATTTTATTGACAGCCAGTTCGTTCACGTTATACGCACCAATACTCTTTCTCCTCTATAGTGGGAGTGAACATCGGGCTTCATGTAAGACAGTTATATCCCCTCAGTAATTTGAATAAAACACCCGTGAATGTCAGCATTCTGCATTGGTCTTACAGTTCCCAATAACCAATTACACGGAGATCCGACGGACCACCAACGCGCCACATATGTGGGGAACAAAATGGTCTGGTCAGTATGGGTATTTCACATGTTTCAACCGTATAAAATATGGACAAGATGAGGTAAGGACATTGTTCACAAAAGAGTGCTGCAATTGTACATCTGACTGCGATGAACAAGGACTACAATAATGAGCATCCCAGAAGCCTTATTCGTCGTCAAATCGTAAAGAAACCCAAACGCAGTTAAATGATCAGACCTCCAAGAAGTTAGTGTATGATGAACCACCTTCCAAAGAGGATATCGCGAAATTGCGGACAACAGAACGAATAGTTTCTTCGTTAAAGCGGACTCAAAACTGAGGACCCTAAATCAGACTTGCAACTTACCTGTGCCTGCAATCAAAGGGGATCGACCTCCTGGAACCAAATCACACTGTCTCTAACAGTTCACTTTTAACTGAGGAGAACATTTCATAGACAGACCCGATTGACCGTTCATCTCACGGATGAGGGAGCACGTACCTGAGTGCGTCCACAAACGGGTCGTACGACTGGACAGTGTAGTCACTTGGGAACATAAAGCCCCGGATTCGTCGCTCGGGTGACACATCCTGTCAACTGGCCGCAAAGTGGACTTGATCTCAGTCTTCGCCATCACAATGCGTTGCCCCAACCCATGGTTTCTGAAATTTGCTCAGGCCGTTTTGGTGAACCGGTTCAAATCTTTGTTGTGTGTACGAAGACTAGAACCTGAGGTTGCAATTAACCGAATGTCATTCTGTAAACAGGATTAAATATTTTATGTTGTCCGGTCATTTTTTCACATTCTCTCAGTTTTTTGACGGTAAACCGAAACATATCTGTGGTATTGGTTACTTGGTACTGACAAACCAAGATACGTGTCGACGTTTACCAGTGTTTGTATGTTAACTGTTCTGTTCAAACAACACACCTCACACAACATTTTGTATACAAAGGTTCAATCAAGTAGTTTGTTAACTCCTCAGTGGATTTGTACTCGTCCAAAATCGTCTGCCCGATATATCCAGATCTGCTAATGCAATGATCGGTGTTAAGCCAGCCTATGTGTGAAGAAATCATCTCGATACTTAACTCACGAGTGCTTCATTTACGGTACTGGTGCTGATGGAGAACCCTGTGCTGCCGAGAGGTGCTCTTTGCAGATGCACAGCTCGGCTATTATTAGGACACCTTCCTATTCTGAAAACAAAACGGAGACGCAAAAGAAAAATTGCCTACGTCTCACACAAGCTACGTGATACACGAAACAGTATGAAGATGCATTCCCGGGATGTCGTCAAATTCATCTAGTCGTTCTTAGGGTTGTTTTCACTAGTGGGAGAGAGAATGCTCACGATGATTCTCCTGAAACAGCGTCCTTGAGTAAAACATGCAGACCAAGATACAAATAGATTTCGCTACAATTTTTGGCTGTTGTAATCAAAATAAAGTAACTGCGGAAGAGACATATATTTCCCCGGGCCCTTTAAAAAAGGTTACTGCATGAGAAACATTTCTTGTGAGGGCTGTTGTATTCCAATTCAATCTTTTAAGTTTTAGGTGTGACCGCTTCCATTTATAAACCTAGCTGGGTCCTCCTGGATAAATTGATGTGAAGCGGTGGGGTTGGGTAACTTCTGGCATGTCTGCTTTGTGGGTCATTAAACCAGACTACTCGTAGCTCACCAATCCTCGCAGGAAAAGCCATGAAGTGCCACCAAACCACACAACACGCCGATCACGTGGTCATCTCCCCCCGAGGCAGCAAACGTTCCGGAGCGCTGGTATGGATTAGTGACGCCGGCCACAATTTCGGGCATGCATTGCATGTCCATATATGAGACTGGTCCAAGAAGTGCGGTTAACAATTAGGTGGTTCACTTATGATAGACTAATGACGGAAAGAGAAGAAAAAGAAGAGAGAGAAGGGAAGCGTAATCGAGGAGTGGATAGTGAGGGATAGCAGAGATATTTTACGATCCATTGGATAAGGCGGTTGTTGTGGCCCTTAGCCCCATCACCACTGCATACATGCACGCAGTTCAACCTTATAATACTCGAACAATCACCACTGCAACCATTCAAATGTTCTTCCGGTCACACCCCGTTTTGTACACCCTACGTAAAAAACGCTAATTTAATCACGCCCGTATCAATACACGCCACTGCCAAGTGGACTGTCTTTATTATAGATATTTTGACTCAAGTATGTTTGGAGCAAGCTACATGCATACACATTCTCTCAAGATAGCATCTGTTTGCTGAGATAGAGCGTAATTCAGTTTGGTTCGGCGAGGGCACTCCGGAAACCAATTCGCATGAGCATGTACCAATCAGCATATTGATTAGAGCAATTACCCACCACTTGATTCAGAAGAGCGTTATGGTGACGGCAGATTCTCACCGAGCTGGTCCGTTCGAGATGCAAGGCACTGGACGTCTTAAACATCTTACGTTCAGACTTAAATGATATGTCTGATGTGAAAAAGGTTAGGAATAAGTCACTAATCGGTTTCCTGCATGTAAACGAATTCGTTCTGAAATGTTATTTTCCTCCGTGTAATCCCGAATAGGAAGTTTAGTGACTTCGTTAGTTGCTTGAGTTGGAGTACGTTTAACTGGCTGCTTGTCTTGGAAATAGGCTTTACTATTCACTTCAAAAGAAGAATGACTAAGCGAACTGTAAATAGTTTGAGAAGGTGTAGGATCGAGCGAACCGACGATAACCGGTTGAGAATAGCACAGCGGGTAGACAAAGAGTATATTGTTGACTTGCGAAGTCAACGCGAGGATA
>LUCH01007656.1:16688-28725 GCA_013368495.1 Paragonimus heterotremus | reverse complement strand
TCTGGGGCGACTAAGCGAATAAGAATAAGTTAATTCGAAATTCACAATGTCTTTAGATTACGGACACAGTTAAATATCAACAAAACAACGCGGATGGAAATTCGAACTCAGTATTCAAACTTCCCGGGTGTCGCGGCCAATCAGAAGGGTGCATCTATTCGCGTTATTTGTTCACTGTTGTTCGCAGCAGTTATTCGCGTTCGTTTTCAGTAGGATTCAGTTATAACAGCCAACTTCAACTATATCCACCATATAATGTTCAGTGATTAACAACATGTTTAGTCGGGATGGTCTGTGACCTTCTCTCCACCATGCGGATTGACTGAAATGCTCGGTGATTCCTACTTCCTGCACGAGGTTGTAGAATTCCCTGGCCGTAGTACTAGACACTAGCCCGCTGGAAAGGCCTGAATGCAAGGGATTAAGGTCTCCTGGGACGACGGTGAGATATCCGAGGATATCTGTTGCCCGTCTATTGGCACTATGCATTCTTTCATCTCATTCTGGGGCTGCGGATGGGGCACTATAAATAACGTCGATATTGACTTGTGATAAGTGGGGTGCCCTAACATTCATCCATTGGGACTCTACAAGCAAAGGCAGGGTTGGGTCTCGTGTTAGGGCTGCGCGTAATTCAGTATCAACATGGATTGCTAGGCATCCACTTCCACTGGCTAGTCGACCCTTGCGAAAAATATTTTAACCAGGAAGTTCTGTCTCGTGATTAGATATTTCTGGTGTTAACCATGCCTCTGCCATACCTACGATCTTGGCTTCTTTGAGTGGACAAGCTGTCGCAGTTCCTCCACTTTGTTCTTTAGAGAAAGAACATTAGTAAACATATACCACCAGCTAGATACGTATACCTGCGTATCCTATTCTGGGATAGTGTCTGCCTTCACATGTGTAACGGGTACCACCTGAGCTCGACCGACACTATTGAGGTCCCCTGTACCAGGTTTTTTGGCTGTGTGGGAGGTCGTGGGCTATTAATGACCTCCGGTATCTTGGTCATCTTTACCACACTTGCCGTCGTGGGAGGTATACCAGCGAAAGGCATTCCATGCTCAGACCTTGGTTTGTCTGCGTGAATCCGAATTTCAGATGGTAAGCTGTGTTTTAGAGTGGACATCTCTTGTGATGAGAGTGAATAGTAATAGTCTGGGGGCTAAGATGGAGCTCAAGTGTACTGGGCGTGGAAGGCGTTGGATAGACCATGTTCCGCATTCGCCCACGTCTGGGTTTGGCTTAACTCAAATGAACTTCCACTGGCCGATGTCGCGCTTATGCGCGTGCAATGTATCCGCATCCCTCGGCTCCTCTACGCCGCGTACAAATAAACCACACGTTCGGTCAAACTAGGAACTCTGAGGGTTGCGGTATGTCGTTCGTCGAGTCTTCCCGATCACCCAAGAGAAGTCAGGTTTCGCTCCTAGGCAAGAATCATTGAGTTCAGACAAGGAAGATACTGTTAAGAGAACCTCCTCCACGTCCTCTGTCTGGCCGCGCGTGACACGGATTGGCCGAGGACGTCCGTCTTGGTGGGATTTACGAGGCATGCATAACGTGGGTTAATCTTCCACGCCTAGCTTAAGTAGATTACAATGGGCTCTCCATTGCAATTAATCATCGGCTTCTGGTTGAGCAATGTGTTTTCGCTTTCTGCAGCGCTAGAGATAATGAGATAATGTCTAGCGAACTCGGGGCAGTGGCTACGCCTGGGCGCATTTGTACCTTGTGTTCTGAGCCGGGAGACGGCTGTGTGATTACGGTTTTCGACTAAATGCTTACAGAATTCTTGGTTCGTGTCGATGGGCGATTTATACGCACCAGCTTGCCGAGACAGAGTAACGATTGGTTTTCCACGCTTCCGCTTAGTGCGGCCTGTCGAAGCTGGTTTACTAGCTAGTACAGGAGACGGCGGCTTTTGGTTGTGGGTAGTGGGGCTAGGATTGCCTGGCGTTGACGCATCGGGACTGTATATTGTAGAGTTCGAAGAACTGACCAACGTGCTTTCTTTGCCTTCATCTTTATTCATATTGTCCTTGCGGCGGTATCCGAGAGCCGTGGTAGGTGAGTCTGGGAGCGTTAAATACAAGTCTATGGGGAACTCTGGGCCGCACTTGCAATAGGCCCAGTAGTTACAGAAGTCCCAGGCCATGGCTTTGCTGCGAGACCCTACTACCTTCTTACGCGGTCCAGTAACGTCGACAGTCGGGATAATGGCACGTCCCATGCTAGCTAACTAACTAATCTACAAAACTTATAAAGTTTAAGAAAATGACAGGATAGGGAATAAGGCAAACAAAACTTGCCGAAATTGCTGTCCGGCGAGTTTCTTTGGTGCCACAAGTTATCGCTGTGTTGCTGCAGTGGGTGGTATATCAGGAGCAGCGGTGTCACGGGGTAAATTTTGTGCGGCAGAAGTAACTTGAGGGTTTCTGAAGCTTTCTATCGTAGAAACAATGCTTCCACTTAATTTTTTGTGGTAATAGAGTCGTTTATTTTTGCCTTCAACGGTTCGTCTCATCTGGTCAAATAGATTGTCAGCGTTCAATAACACATTTTTTCAATATTGTATAAATCTGAAAACTTTCGGAGAACAACTTCAAAGTTTACCACCAACCAGCCCACGAAAGAAGGCCAAAAACTTAACGAAGACCAGGCGGCTTTGGCATCTGTAGCACACCTATGTTGGCAGGGTATATTCCCAGCCAGCATATTGGACGCTCATAGGACTGTCGATCGACCCGTGAGCGTCCTATGACCATGAATGCTAGCCGTAGAACGTGAGTTCCCGAGCTGTCGTGTTCGGAAAAATTATTTTCCTGGAATAAATCGTTTTAAAGGCTTGGTAGCTTATGCAGGAATTGAAGCCGTCGAAATCTGCGTCATGGCCCCATATCTGTTTGTTTTAACTGACCGTTAATTGAAAACTAATTTATCGTGATTAACTTTCGAAAATTTTTATGGTTGCTGTTGTTGTGGTCGATTGAGTCTGTGAATGTTATCACAAGAATACTGGGGTTATTTTCAATATACTTTGTCATTTATTATATCACTTACGGTTGATTATTTTCTATTTGTAGAAAATGGATTATATTGCTATTTTCAAGTAGATGTATAAGAAACGCAAATTTCGCACCTTCTTACACTTTCAGGAGTGTCTTCAGGGGCACATGAAGGAGGTGGGCATTACTTATGTTCGTGGGACGAGCCGTAGGTCAAAAACTGCCTTGAAGTACGATGAGGTAAGATGACGTGGTTTCCTGAAGACCGCGCAGATTTATTACCGTTGTACGAAGCACAAAAGGCGTAGGAGTGTTTGCTGGGGTGTGCGACGTGTCTAGTGGGTTAATTGTTGTTAGTTTTAACGAATCAGTTCTCGCGACACATGTTGCAGGCCATGATTTAATGTGGTCTGACGAGATGTGTGTCTGGTTGTGAGTTTTTTCGAGTTGGGGCAAAACAACCTTCCCAATCATCTGCCATATGAGTCCCATCCTACGAATCGTGGTTACGCCGTCGGTGAATTAAACGAGTGCAGGAGTCTGTTCCAGTGCAATACACCAACTGCCGACATTAGGCAGTATGTAGCGGATGTTTACGGGAAGTTTATCACAACCGCTGACGTTGGAAGCATCCGCCGCAAAGTAAAATCTGCAATGTCAAGTGAGTTTGTTACGTAAGATTGATCACTGTGTGTTAGAGAACCTTGAGGTGCTGTCGGTGATTAATGCTATAGGTGTAGTTCGCACTCTGACGGATGAAGGCAGCCGATATACGCATATCTGCTCCGCCCAGCGAATGCGGATTGAACTATTCCGACTTTCCTCACATGTTGTGAATGTGGATCTGACTCACGTGACAAACAGGCACAAGTATGTCATTGTATATTTCCTTATACTTTCGAAGTTGGAAGTTATACTAGTTCCTGGTGGCAGACGGTATGAGACACGGCTGGCCCGTGATGTACGAGTACGTTCGTAGTAAGAAATATGCTTCGCTACGTAGAATTCGGAATTTTTCGGGAAATGATGGGCGAGCCGATTGTGGTGAAAACATTTAGCATGGATAAGATGGCTGCGCAGATGAGGGCAGCCCATGTAGTGTTCGGCTGCGACATCCTGCTGTGTTACTTTCATGTACGCGATGTCGTACGTAAGCATGTGAGTGAGCAAAATTTGTCCGTTGTATTTGTTGTAAGACAAACTCTTTTCGCGATCATTTTCCCTTCCACCGAATGGCTGCGGCCGAAAATGAGGAAGAGTAAGTTGCACTGTTACACTGTTAACCGTAGGTTTGAACGTGATCTGTACATCATCGGCCGAACAGAAGAAGTTTCTGAATTACTTGCTGTGTAATTAGCTGCACAACAAACCGAAGAGGGCCATCCATGCTCAAGGCGATGTTGTCTACTCGGCAATCGAACGAATAATAGGCTGGAGAACGCGAACGGGAGGTTGAAGAAGAGAACGCACCTCAGAGACTTCCTAGCCGTCGCCATTCAGAAAATATGGAACCACAAGGAGTGGCTGCTACGGGAGTATGAAATACAAACGACCTACGGGTGCGACCGTCTTGAGATTATGGAGGTTGACTGGTACGTGAAGAACATTCTTCACAGAATGACAATGTTCGCAAGTCACCTTGTCCAAAAACATCTGAAGGGACGCGTTCCACGACTCCCTTTCGAAACAATGTCTGAGTGCCGGGTAAGCACTTCTCTAGTGATCACTTTGAACATTGCAGTTTCAAGTGCAACAAGATGGCGGCGCTTTCGTCGTCGATAGCGTACACGGCATATGTGAGTGTACTTTATACCGTACAATGTGGCTTACATGCATTCACATTCTGTTGGTGTTTCGTAAATACCTCTACTTCTACGGTAAGGTGTTTTGTAGTGTTTATTTTCCTTTTCAAAGGTGAGGTCCCCATTCATGAGCGGTGGCTTGCAGAGTACTATTTGCCAATTCGGCGGTTGGTAGACCGGCAGCTTCGGCCGCTTGCTGCAGCCAATTTCAACCGCCCCTATAAAGCGCTCAATCGTGTACTCGAAAAACTGCATGAATGCAACAGCCGCACGGCAGTGGCTTGCTTAACACCATCATTGCTTTCGCCAGTAAGATAGTGGAGCGTGCTAATACTGGCTTACTTTTATACGACTTCCCGATGGGTTCAACTACAAGCGATATGCACCCGAGGTGGGTGAAAAAGACCACAACAGGACTGCCATGTGGGCACCACGGCGACCCGGTACAGATGGACGGTTATTGCTGTGATACCGATCAGCTGATTTTTCACTCCAAATGTATCCAAATGGCAGACATAAACGACTGTCCATTCTGTGGCAACCACCTTCAACCTCAGTCGTCTGGTAAGTGCACGCTTCGAATCTTTATTTTTGCCAGTTCCATCTACTTCAGCCGTAGTTCGCACTTCCCCAGCGATAACGGAGTGCATGTCTAGCACACCACCCACAACGAATGTTGACTAAGACCGGTCCGCTGACAGTGTGACGCTTTCACACGGGCAGAAGAAAGCTCGAATCAACACCACCTGGAGCGATTATCTTGTTGATATAATTGCAGAAAGTAAGTCCTTTCATATATGCGGTCAAAAATTTCTTGCAGATATCACTTGCGATGAACGACATGATGATGAAGACTTCATGTGGTACACGTTTTCATTCATCCCGGAGAACACCAATAACATATGAAAACCGAAGGATACATTCTGTGCTTGGAAAAAGTGGGGGTAGTATATACATTTATCCACAATTATCAAATACATCATTCAAGATTCTATCCTCGTGTTTCTGTCCCTAGTGACTTCACTCGTCCACCTATGTGTTTTGGCATACAGAACGGTTTGGCATAACTTGTAAGGTAGGACAGATGGACGGAGCAGTTATATGTGTCTAATCACTGAGTACAGTTCGGCATAACTCGTAATGTAGGACGAGTGGACGGAGCAGTTATAGGTGTGTGAGCACGGAGCATAGTTTGGCATATTTTAAGTCAACTGGGCAGTGCGAACGCATACTACATACTCAGGCATTTATCATAGTTTGTGTCAACTGGAGGGAGTAACAAATAATGTAAGCGCATACTGCATACTTAAGTGTTAATCATGGTTTAAGCCAACCGGACAGAGCAGCTACCAATCTCTGCGCAAGACATATGAATCGGAATAACCAACGCGTGCAATAATATCGAAGTATATTACATAATTTGAATGGAATATTCAGAAGACAAATTGCAACATGAATCCACTTCGTACACCCTCGTCAGTCGTAAACGTGTGACTAGCATGAAAACTAAACAAAACAAGACTTAAATGAAACGGTCAGAAGTATAAACTAGGCTGAATCGTGATTGGCACTCACGGTCAAACCCAGGGTAAACGAAGTTTGAAAGTCAATTGTTTTTATGCACATAGGACCGGCTGTAGACGGCTGATCAAGAAAGCCTCAATGTATTTGAGAAGTTGTGAGTTATGAGCGTTCATCAAGATCTTAACCGATGATGCGGTTTTGACGCTGTGACCTGTAGTCGATAAGTGCCTTGCAATGGACGAAGCGGCGTTTCGTCCTCACTTAGTGTCACTCATTGGCGGGTTTGATATTGCAACTCTCAACCAGTTTGGGATGCGCTCCTTGGCCCTGATTGATGCAGTGACTGGTGGAAAACATAGGAGTATGCTTTTTGACCTGGGGTAGAGGTAACCTAGCGGTTTGTGAGAGCAGGACAAACTTTGCTGCATTATACACCCGTTTTAGCGCGGCGCCGATCATCCCATCAAAGGGGTTTCACAGACTATCTCCTTCGAAGAGGAGTTTGATGTAAACATCTTTTTTGGGACGTCCAAAGTTGTATTTTTCGCAGGATTAAATTTGCTCCGCTTCTGAATGAAACGTTCGGGGAAATTGTTAACACGAAGCGTTTCATATAACACTGTTTGCTCCGCTCGTAATCTGTCTTGGGAGCATATTCTTGATGCTCTGTAAAACAGTATGCGTACCAACGATCTTTTTTATGCAACAGGAGCAAAACTCACAAAATTCATGTATTGTCCTGTCCATGTTGGTTTATGATACATAGAACGTTTGATAGAACCGTCCAAACGGCGCCTAACCAGAATGTCCAAGAAAGGCCAACTGTTTCCCCTCTCGTACTCAACGGTGAGGGACAGATTTGGGTGGACAGAATTAAACGCTTGAGTCGTTATCTCCGATTGACTTAACCTATGATCAACGTTTGAGCATGTCACATGCATTCATGCTAGTAGTTGCTCCGTCCAGTTCACTCCAGCTATGATCAACGCTTGACCAAGTAGTATGCGCTCACATAAGCAACTACTTCGTCCAGTTCACCTAAGCTATGATCAACGTCTAAACATGTCACATGTATTCATGCTAGTAACTTTTCCGTCCAGTTGACTTAACTTATGACCGACGCCCGGGAATGTTGTATACGTCCAAACTAGTAGCTGCTCCGTCCAGTACACTTGAACTATGATCAACGTCCAAGCATGTCACATGTACCCATGCTAGAAGCTGCCCCGTTCAGTCCACTGTAACTATGATCAACGTCTGAGTATGTCGCATGTATTCATGCTAGTAACTGCTCCATCCAGTTCACCTAATCTATCATCAAAGCCTAAGTAGGTGTTATGCGGTCACACTGGCAGCTGCTACATCCAGTTCACTTAAGAAATGATCAACGTCTAAGTATGTCGCATGTATTCAAGCTAGTAACTGCTCCATCCAGTTCACCTAAGCTATCATCAAAGCCTAAGTAGGTGTTATGCGGTCAGACTGGCAGCTGCTACATCCAGTTCACTTAAGAAATGATCAACGTCTAAGTATGTCGCATGTATTCAACTTAGTAGCTGCACCATCCAGTTCACTTAATCTATGATCAAAGTTGATAAGCAGAAATCGGGAGAATTCAGAATATACGTGTATTTAGACCGTTGGGTATAAGTTGTAATGATCTCCGTCAGTTCTGGTCAAAAATGAGATGACATACTGGCAGCCGTCAGCGAATTCTGTAGCCGGCGAAACCATAGACCAACTGTCATCGGAATCGAAACCGTCCACGATAAGAAGATGGGAGGGTTGTATCTGAAGTAGTAGAACTGGGAATCAATGTTTTCGTCGGATAAATAATGAATATCAAATTTGGTCACTATCTGTCAGATAAGGGAACATTGACTCGCGTACACGTGGCAAGCTATATTTAAGAATAGTCAATAAGCAATAAACAAAATAATACGCACGTTGTTACTGATAGAGTGGGACGTGTTATGCATGTTCACACTATACCGTAGGTAGAAACAAACAGGTGAAAACGTAAACCCTTTTCAACTTGAAATACTATAAATGAATCAATCTGAGCATATAATTCAGGTGAATAATTAACCAACGACCGTGACGGCATAGCTTTAATTAGGAAGTACTGCCATTTTTCGTGTACAGTGCAATGTAAACACAACGTGGTCGAGGATTACAAATTCAGTCATATCTACAAAACCACAAGGAATTGAACGTTTCTGCCCGTTAGGTTATGTATTCTACCATGGAAATCCCGACGGAAGCGTTTTCAGGGCGTAGAATCGATGAGGAAAGTCAAAAAGATGTTTTTGTCGAAAAAAAATGGAGACTTTTTTTTCAACGAAAGTACAGATTTGGACAATTTCCAGGTACAGCTGATTTTTCTCATTGCAACGCAACTATTATACTCGATAAAATATGTATATTTGTCAGGTAATATGCGTTCTTATACCTCTTGAAAATTGGAAAAATCTCTTTTCGCGCCTAAATGGCCGTCTTCAACTCGCTTTGGCCTTGGAGCACAATACAGGCGAGCTACAAAATTGTCGTCATAAATATCGTAGTCTTTCCAGCTGGCAGTTTTCTTTGATTTCATTTCGTCAGCAGGTCACCTTGTTTCCATTTCAGCGTACATCCTGATTTCATGGAAAGGTTAACAACAGTGGTACCAACGAATGGTGAAGCATGGTGAATTGTCCCACGTTAAAGTAGGTTATAGGCGTCTCTCACGTTTGTAGTATTATAAAAAGCTTAGTACCCGTGTTTCAACAACAGTTCGATTGTCGAAATTATAATCACGCTTTCCTGTTTAATCACGCTGAAATTTAAATAAACACATGCGTTTCCACGTCTGTGATGTCGATTTTCATTATATTTTACCTTCATATTTCCGAAATAACGTAGAATGCGACTCTGCATTATTTTTTCATTAATCCCTATGTCATTAAACAACCGCACATTTCTTGTCTACGTTTTCGGAAGACTGAAACAAAGAAATCACTAGGGAACAGATCTTCAAGATTTTAGATTTTGCAACCTATCACAAATTTTCAACAACTGCAATTGCTAATAATTATTTTTTGACTAAAAGATAACGGAGGTATTCACGTTCTACCGATTATACGCAGCTCCTACTACAGTCCCATTTGAGGGGATTAATTAATTCCTCTCATACGCAGCATAAGAAGAAGGTATCTAATAAGTAATAACTAAATAGTGTTAGTTACCACCACCTTATTTATAAAGTCGATAAACTGTAACATTTTTCGTTTTTGTTTATAATGGCATTATATGGTGTCGCACGGCAACTTGAATTTTTTGATTGTTTTAGTTGTGTGCATGACTTACTGGGCCTCTGCTCATGCTTGTCGGCTTTTGTTACCAGTTCAGATTCTCGTTTGACCCTCGTCCTCTAGAGAAACGCTGCCCCTTGGTACTTCCACTCCGTTGCACGTTATAACTGGACAAAGCAGTTCAGTGCGGAAAATTATCTGTAGGGAGTAAAATATTTTGCTAAACAACGAATTTATGAGAGATCCGTGAATATCTAGCAATATTTCGGTGATATCCCTGACGAACTTGAAAATCGTCGGTTTTTGCGACAAAAAATGATCACGAGCGTTGGAATGTTTGTTTTAAACGATCCTTTACTAATGTGTCCTCCATTTGGCGCCAAAATTAAAAATACTAATGATGGGTCTTGTGATGGTACATATGCGCTTTCGCCTGAAGTAGCTGTTTGTGTTCGATTAATGGTTAACCGTCCTATGTTGATAAATGATTTATTGTGTATAAGTTTGATTTCAGGTGATGGGTTATCTTCAAGGATTCAAAGATCCATTCGAAGATCGGGAATTTTCTAGCTTCCAGGAGTTTCAAATTTGCTTGCATAAACATACGAAGGACCTCAGTGTTTTGTACGTGCTTGGTTCAAACAAAAAATCAGGTAATGGACGCTTGAAGTACGATAAAGTGGGTAGGAGTAATACTGAGGTTACGTGGTAGATGCCGTGCCAGTGTCCCGAGTACAAGCGACGTAGGAGCGAAAGCCGCAGATTATGACCTGCTCAGTGAGCCCATTTAATTTACCTTCAATTGCTCAGTTCTCGTGATACTTGCTGCCAATCACGCCTTATCGTCGTTAGGAGGAAAACCACATTGGTTGTTAGCTCTTATATATTAAAACACAACCATGGCCTAATTGTCTTGCTGTACGATGCGCATCCAACAAATCATCGGTTTACTGAAAGTGAACTGAGCGGCTCTAGGCATTTGTTCGAGTACAGCACTCCAACCGTGGAGTTCAAACAGTATGCTGCGGATGTTTATGGCAAGTGTGTAACGACAATGGATGTTTGCAACATCCGTCATCGTTTGAAACCTCCGACAATAAGTAAATTGGTTTGTGTATATTGATGTTGCAGCACATCTACCTCAGACTCGTGATCACGTAGCGAAAAGTGGCGTATTGCGTGTCATCATAGACGACAATGGTAGATACATGCACATATGTTTCGCGCGAAAGGAGCAAGTACAATTGTTCAGACTTTGTCCTGATGTGATCAAAGGAAAAGCCACGTATGGAACCAACCGCCACAAGTAGGTCCTTCATCAGTTTACAGTTGCGGTTGTAGCTTGAAGCTATATCACATACGGGATGGGTCATGGAAGACCCGTGATATCTGGTTATGTTCGCAGTGAAAAGTATGCTGCCCTCCGTCGTTTGTTTGAAACATTTCGTGACGTGACGGGGGATTGCATACCTGTGAGAACGTTTGTGATAGACAAAATGGCGGCCCAAAGGTTAGCAGCGCGAGTGGTGTTTGGGTGCGACATAATGTTACGTTACTTCCATCTTCGACATGCCGTGAGGAAGCACGTAATTTGGCGTTGTTACCCCTATAACCTCCATTTAGACAAATTCATCTGGAAGTCGTCATTTCTTTAATCGTATAGCAACCTTAGATAACTTAGAAGAGTGAGTAAAAATTTTGTCCATTTATTGTTAAGGTTCAACCTAGTTGTTGTTTTAATCGGGCGTGCGGGCCCAAAGTTTATGAACTACCCAATGTGAAATTGGCTATATACAAAGCCTAAGTGGGCCACCCATGCACAATGTGACGTTGTTGACTTCGGAAACCGAGCAAACCACCGTCTGGAAAATGCCAACGGGCGACTTAAGAGGCGCACTCATCCGCGGGATCGTTTGGCCACGGCCATCAGTAACAGTTTGTTCAACAACGAGAGGCTAATGCGGAAGGTTGAGATACAGTGCACCTGTGGTTGTGACCGCCATGAGGTGGTTAGCGTTGACGTGTTCGTGAAGAACATATTGTCCCGGTTGACGACGTTCGCCAGTTAATTGTTGTTGAAGCATCTCGATAATCGCGCACTGGGCAACTGCAAACCTCTCAAGGGGCACGTTGTTATTTCGTGAACTATTCCGTCCTAGTTGCCTCCACTTCAAACACCTTTATGCCTCAGATGTTCAAGTCGAAATGAGACTCCCTCCAGCACCAGTAACTACTGATGACCCAGCGCGCCGGCCTGTGAGTTCCGTGTTGTTCATCCGCGCAAACGAGTTCAAGTGGAAGTAATACCAAGTGGTGTCACGGACGTTGTTGGCTACGGCAAGTTATCCCACACCTCTGGAGTTACTTAACGCTTACTTCTACTCGTGGACGCACGGCACGAAGAGGA
>LUCH01007655.1:4352-22962 GCA_013368495.1 Paragonimus heterotremus | reverse complement strand
CAAAATCATCACAAATGTACAAGTGAATGCGACTATCAAAAATATCATGTTATAGTCGCTACACCGTGAAGAAATCGCTGAAATCGCTGAAATCGCTGGAATGACCTTCAAATGCCCCGTGTAGGATTTAAGGCTACTCTGGAGGCCGTATTTGGCTTTGTGGGATGAATCTGCATTCTTTTCAGATAAAACAGGAAATAAACCGATTTGAATGTGTGCATCCATGTATTTACGCTGCTTATGATATTTTGGACCAAATAAAGGACGAGGACCAATCCAACAAGCTGAGGAATTATTTAATTGCCGTTGAAGATGCATTTGTGAATAGTCAGGAGTGGACCTTGTGTAGATCAGTTCCGGAAATTAGACTAGTAAGATATTTTCGTATTATTGGTAATGTAAGTAGTGTTTTATCGGCTCCCAATCAAGCGGTAAATCTGCATTGGTGCATTATTTCTTGACCGGTATTTTCGTGAAGGATGAATCGCCGGAAGGTAAGCTTTTCACTGTAATTTGTTGACAGTATTCTTATTTTGTTTTGTACTTTGTGTTGATGAAGTTATAGGTCGTTCTGTTTTTGATTCTGTGTTTATTAGTTTTGTGTCTTCATCTGGTTGAGTCTCACTGGTTAACACACCCGGCTAACACATGATCTACACGGCTTGCGGCCATTGGATTCAGAAACAGGCTCGAGGCTGAAAGCCTAAAGTACCCGGATCTAGTTAACCCTTCGTAATCACTCACTGACTTGCGTCTGTTGATGTGAAAGGCGATAGTCGAAAACGACATGTAAGAAAGCTCTTGTAGACGTTAACTGGCCACGCGATCCGATACAGCCGCTACAGATCGTGGTGAAATGTGAGGTGCATAAGGTCAGTTATACTTCTTTGGGCATGCGATGGATGTTTCTGGACTGAAAGACAGTCTGACTTATTTACACCACCTGAACTACCGGTTGTATTAAGTTATATTCAGTTATGGTTCAGTCCCGTGCTCATGTTTTTCTAGACCGTGAAGCACATCTCAATAACCGTACTCGCATTTCGTGGTATTGAGGGTGTTTCAGGGTATGCTGTGCAAAGAACAACGTGCGATTCGTTTATAACCTCTCCCTGAGTAAGCCGACTGACCGTTCAGTAGACACTACTATTGGCCATATGGTTTCAACCTAGACCGCTATTGGAGTTTACGACAAGTTCTGAAAGCAAAGTACAAAGCTAATTATGCTTTTAATTGAGTGAGAATTTAACAGCTGTTTGTATTAAGCTGTAGAAGCGTAGCCAACAACTTCCGGAAAAAGGTAGTCTTCGTGGTTAATAAACACATGAGAAAAGAATGTTGACTCGAAATAAGTTTAGAAAGGGTCTGCGTAACTTTTCGTCATGTCCTCGTTAATCGCCTTCAATCGCTACTGTGAGGAGGTGCTTAACGAGGACTACGTTAGAGAAGTGTGTCAATCCGTTCACTTTGGAACTGACGATATTCATGCGGATACTACTCATCCATTTAAAGTCGATACTCGAAGGCGATATTTTGCATAATCGCACGCCGAATACGCTCAGCTACGAGTGTTTTTCGTCAAGGTGCTGTACATGACATGATTGTCTTACTTAAACAGTTGTCTTGTATAAGCCTCGTAATGTTTGGAACATTTGTCAATGCGAGGGAAAGTCCGCTCGATCATCCCCGTTTGCGGCAATTACTTCAGTAAGTTAAGCTGGACGACATCCAGTTACTCGATTTTTTTTCCGAACACTTTTAATAGTATCTGTTAGAATTAGCACACTGAATTACGAAGGTATTGCTAGTTCCTCCCGAATGCATATTTATGCACGTTTATTGTCACCTCTCGAAATATCCGTGTTACTTTCTGTTGTTAAAGTAAGACATTTTGTGTTTGGTGCGTCAGGTACTTCTCTTCGTCTGATCAGTTGTCTTGCGCGTGGTCACTAATTGCGCCTGACCTTTGTTACAGCATATTTCTGTTTCACTTACCATACATTCAGTATTCGTTCGGTGAGGGCTGTGGTTTGCATCCCGTCATTTCTTCGGAAACATCGGTTTGTGGGCCTTCTTGTCACAATAGATTCTCCAAGTGCACCCAAGCCTACCTATGTCATCTGATCCCTCATACGTCACAAAGCGCTAAAGCCAGGTGTAGGCACCTTGATTTTGTACGTTTGAATATATACGTAGTTATTTTTAGTAGTCAGGTCCATTGCCCTCCCCTTCTTTTTTTTACTCTCTTCTCAAAGGGGATTTTTTTCCTTCGTGGTTGTGTGGCAGTTAAGCATCAGTGTGAAACACTGGTGGATTGCTGTCTGTTATGATGATGATCAAGTGCTCTGTAGGTGTCTGCAAAGACGTTTGTTGGCATACAAGTCACCACAGCTTCCATTCATTACTCATTGAATAGTTGTAGTGTAACTCAGCGGGAGCGGGTTTGTCGGGAACTGTGCGGACTACCTGCATCAGGCAGTTCACGTCTGAGTCTCTGTGCGGTCACTCAGCCTTCTTGATGCTTACCGAAATATTCCGTGCAACAACGTGAACAGTTCAGTTTACAAGCGTACTCGCTTGGCATTCCGGAAGCAACTACTGGTGGGTCGCAATATCTAGTGGACACAAACCACCATAAAGCTGGAACTATCTGATGCTGCAGCTTGCTCTCCAAGGCTTCTCGCCCAATATGAATCAGATAAACTGAAGCCAACGTTGAACCTATTCACAATCTGCAGCGAGGCTTGGGACGTTGAGCTAAGAATTTCCAGCAGCGGTTCGAATGGCTTCCCATGTCTTATGGTTCTGCTTGTGCTCACTGATATTTGACTCTGCTTTCTGAGAAACAAAGCCATCCTTTATATCAAGTTTCTAAAACGTCACAAGGCAGCCGACCCAAAAGGCTTCTATTCTGCCCTTCTTATAGATGAGGTCTTAGTTTTGATCAAAGGGCTCTACTCCGAAAACTCCAGGGCAGTTAAGTCGCCATACATTTCAGGGGTTTGGATAGCAACGTTCCCAATTCCACAGGGCCCACGCACCTCGTGTGCAAATCCCACAGGTATTGCCTTAATTTTTATTGCGTCAAAGTTGCTTGCAGTCACTATAATTCGTAGACAAACCGAATCGTGTGAACAACATGTCCCTGAGGTGGAATTTGGGCTTCATCTAGGCTATGCCTGTATTTACCACAACTTCACACTCCGCCAGATACTTAAACTTCGGTTTCTCCGAAACACTAGTGGCGTGTGGTTGAAAAACTGTGTCAACACTGATGAACCTTGCTAACGTGTCTTCGGACAAACGAAGGGGCTGTCGATTCCTGAGCATGTTGATCTCGTATCACATGCTTCGTGACTTGACCATATCTTACAAATAAGTTTCACTCTTAAAGTAAGCAATTTTGGGAACGATTAAGCTGGTTTGAACTCGGTCATATGTTGGATAAAACCTGGATAAACGTTC
This sequence comes from Paragonimus heterotremus, assembly GCA_013368495.1. Classification (NCBI taxonomy): domain Eukaryota; kingdom Metazoa; phylum Platyhelminthes; class Trematoda; order Plagiorchiida; family Troglotrematidae; genus Paragonimus; species Paragonimus heterotremus. The sequence goes on along the minus strand of LUCH01007655.1, from coordinate 19,497 downwards.
GTTTTTTCGTAAACCAAACTTACTGAGTGCATTTCAGTCTGACCTTGGCCGCGTTGCTAACGTCTTTACGCCCCTCTCGACACTGGAAGACCAGGAAATGTTGTCTTAGACATCAAGGGATTTTTAAGCTATCCAAAAAAGCTGCAGTTTAGGATGGTCTAACAAGAATAGGTGTATCCAAGAGGTGTGTTGATATTAGCAACGAAATGCCCCACCCTACAAGAAACTCATGCTGGCGAGGCTTTCATTGAAAGTTTCCACTTAGAAGCGTATTTCAAACGTTAACAAAGGACATAACTAGCCGTCTCACCAGGTCGCTTTACTCCAGACAGATGACCGGCTAACTTGCAAGAAGTGCGCTATCACAACACGAAGGGGGTAAATAATTGCTCTATTACATCCGTTCTACGTAAAAGCAGCATGGATGGATGGATTGGCTGCAGTTTTCACTTTCAGGAATACTTATTACCATCATCATAGATAGCAATACATCTGTGGTGTTCACGGATGCCTAACTATTATAGTTGTTCTTTGCGTTACCACATTTCTTGTTCTCTAACGAGATATTCATTCTGCTTCCTACATCGGGTTCTCTTGGAATGCCTTCCGGAGAATTATCGGATGTCTGGTGGTTCCGGATGCCTCTCACGTTTGACCAGTTTGGAGTAAAATCACCGGACACCGCCTTGAGGCGTTGGTCACAAAAGGTGCTGGGAACCATTCTAAAGGACCCATTTGTATAAACATACTGGAACGCATACTATTAATTCGAGAAAATGATAGTCGTGTGCGTGCACTTATGTTACCGAATGCTGCATGTTGCATGTCAGACAGTGTTATCATGAGCTGTGAGTAACAGATAATTTAGGCCTTCATGTTTCTTGACCACTGGCTGTTTGTGTATCCGATGTGATAAACGGTCAACTTATATGCGGTATAGGTAGTCAAATCATCACACATTGGACATCGCTGTTATCATTCAACCTGGAGGTTAGTTTCTTTCTAAGAATTTTCGCTAACGAGCCGCCGGGTTGCTTGCGTAATTTTTCAGCGCGACACAAAATAGTCGCTGTTGTCACTGGTGTCGAAATACCATAGGTTCTGCCAGTGTCAATCTGTAACCAAGATTGTGTGGGCAACGCATGAGTTCGTTGTTCTTGTCCGTATTCTATTAAATGAGATGTAGCTGTCCAGATAGACGAAACGGTCAATATGCGTCAAATGTGGAATTTCCTTTGTTAATTCCATTCTGTTAGATGTATCAGTATGAAACGTTTGCAGTGGATTAATCTAACTTCAAACGTAATACTTCGACGTGGTGATTTCTTGTTTTTAAGCGAGTTTTTTCATGCTAGTCCAGCAGTTTGACCTATTCTGCTACATTGCCGTGGTTATCAGGCTTGTGCAATACATCAATCCGGAGGGGTATGCTGACTGGGACTTCGATCCCTCCAGACACAGCCATGTCAGACAGGCGAATGAAGGCAGTCAGATAAAAAGCAGTTGCACTCATAGGGTTGTATGTCACACCACTGACCGTGTAGGATGCGTTAACCAGAGAGTGTCTGAAAAGTCGTTTGGAATGGAGAACAAATATTTACTGCACGGACTGTACAGATTGTCTCGTATAACGCTGTAAACAGCACCGACAAGCTTACATCAAAAAGATGTAGCCAGTTCTAGTTAATGACAACCAGTACGTTGCATGTACTGTGTGTGGTTTATCTGGGGCGTACAAAAAATATCCCCGCGTTGGTAGCTGTTTCCTGTAAAACAGCGTCGTCGTCATAGTCGCGGTCCACCAGTGTGATTTGGTTCCCTCATGATATTTAGTCCATTTCAATTTACGCACGGCGTTTTTGAGATTATCAAAAAACAACGCATCTTAATCTGAACCGCATTTTTGGACGAACTTCCGATCCTAGTCTCAATAACACCAAGTACTTTTCATTACGACGCCCATATATGAATATAATGGTCGGATGAGACATGTTGACAGAAGGCTGAACGACGCGGCTCAATAACAAGGCCACAAAACTGAGTCGTGACAAGCGATGCTTATTGTTTTGGTAGCGTAGTCGTAATGCGTCACGCCAAGGTCCGCAAATGGTACGATAAACCTAAAAACACAAGATGATGTGCTGCAGATTTTATGGGAAAATTGTTAATTCTCGATCACTTTTGGTAATCTGCAAATCTGTATGATTCAGGAATACAGCTTCTTAGTATTCACCGTTTGGTGAAATGAGTATCTGGTTAGCATTGTCCGTTAAGGAATTACCCTGTTTTTAACTTGTCCGTTTGTACTAATCGATGCCGGCTGTTTCTTAGCCCAGTGTTGCCCCTCAAGCGCTGAAACACTTACAGAAACATGTGTCAGCAACCAGGGGTTATCGACCGGTGGCCAAAACGCCGGGACTGTGGAGCCGAGCGATTTGACTCCCGTTGCGACTACAACAGTTGTGGTTACAGCGGTACGTTGGGGCTGTTCGCTAACCCGTCTCAGTTAGGAGGCCTGTTCACCTGTTAAGCTTTTTGGTTTGGATTCTGGAGTTCGTGGCCGGGTTCACACTTCATGGATGATCGTTATTACTCTGGGTGTGTCAGCCGTACTTTCAGCTGTCATCGCAGCCCTCACACTGCTACTTAGATGGCTACCGCTCTAGCACCTGAGATTGTGCTTGCTCTGTTTATCCGGTTGTTCGGACGACGACGACGACCGAAGTCTGTGTCAACCGGAGTAGTCTGGTCATGTACCCGTCAACAGAAGACTAGTGTGCCAAAGATATCCGTGTGTTTTCTGCGCCTTAAAAACGCACCCACCCTCTCGGTGCTCACCGCTTACGTGCTAGCGGCACTCTCGTCAGTCTGTTTACCGTGCCCACTCAAACTGATCTTCTTTACCCTTATCTTAAGCTGGTAAAGGTATTGTGCGTGGGTGAATTTGTCTTTTCTTACTTTGATTCGTTTATTTTTTGTTCCTCTGGCTTTAGGTATGGTAACTGATGACAATCCACGAAGTGGGAATGCCATTTTGTAAAACTAGTCTTCTGATTTCGCTGTTCAAGCAAAATTCTGCTTTATACTCGTGATCTTGCCCCACTGCCTAAGCACTCGTATGCTATAATAATGGGACATACAAGCTTATTGGTTTCTTTCCTTCGGTCTACCTGACTTGATTAAACCTGGAAGGACAAAAGTCTCATCTAAATTAAAGCACATACACAACGTATAGCAGGACGTTAGCACTCACCGAACCGGATATGGTAATCCAACATACAAACAGCATACTTTAGTACATCATCCTCATCGTCATGGACAGAAATACGTCAGTGATTCTCACTGATGCTTACTTGCCACACGACCATGAAGTAGGAAGTGAACCCTGTATGGGAAGAGAGTGAACAAAGGAAAGGTAGGCAAATGAACCTAACTATTAAAAATACCCACGTCTATATTCAAACATTCAGCACCAAAGTGCCTACATCTTGCAAACAAACAACCGAGCTATAAGTGAAGGTACTTCGCATCAACTATGTCAATTCCATTGATTGAATGAAACCGTTGTACTAGTTATGCTACTGATCATATCGGGTGTCGAAGTTACATGTTTACTCTGTGTAGTACGATGATCATTTTCGTTTTAGAAAGTGTCGATCTACGGACAAAACAGTGTTTAAAAAAGTTGAAAACTTTTATGAAGCATACCATTTTTTGAACCTTGTGGAGTTGGTGAGTTGAATCAGATGGCAAAGTAGCCAAGCGCCAAGTTGACCAAAGGTCACCATCTTTGGTGTTGAGCCCTTCACTTTTCGTTCCTTTTTCAAATATAAGTCTTCTTTGGCTTTCTAAGTTTCAGTCCGCTGTCCTACGGACAGTTTTAAGAGGACGAGGCATCTAGACTTTTACTGAGGTAGCTACACAACCGTTCAGTAATGAAGGGAACACCATTTTGACGGCATATCTTTGTGGTAAGTAGAACTACCTCTAAAATCAAAATTAGCTTCGGTAGTACATTAGGATCTCAAAACAAGCGGTGGAAACGAGCTAGCATTTATCTAACTAGTGGCGTTGTAGCATGCAGCTAAATTCATGAAGAAGCAAATGCGCATGACGGGTTATTTCTTCTATTCGTATTCCTTTTAATACACTGGTAAGTATCAGATGGTGGGTAAGAGAATCCAACCGTAAATTGTCCTGACTCTCGGCATGGCTTCATAGTTCAGCTGGTAGGGCATCTACTACGTAAAATGGAGCTGTTGAGATCGTCTGTTAGAATGCAGTCGAAACCCAGACTTTTTTTTACAATCGGGTCTTTTGAATTATTGATTGTGTACCAGCATACCAGATAATTGCCACTTTCCAAATCGGATTATAGTAATACTTGGGATCGCCGAGCGTGTTTCACTTGACCAAATTTCAATAATCGCTTGCTAACCCTCCTTTCACATTTTTTTTGTTTCATGTTTAGGTGGCAGATTTAAAAAGTTGTGTTTCGTCCAGTCGCATCCTTGCCTTCTCCTAATTCGAGACGAAGCCGGGCCGCCGGATTTGCAGTTGGCAAACTGGATCGACGCTCTTGTCCTGGTGGTTAGTTTGGCCGATGTTGAGAGTGTACGCATCGCGCACAACTATCTCGCCTTGTTGCGTGGATTGGTCGATTTGTCTGCCATGCCGATGGCACTGGTCGCTACACAGGGTAGGTGATCTCAAGTTAGCTGCAACCTTTCCCCCTTAGAATGCTACTAATTGTCTATTCCTGACTCATCTATTTACTCAATCCGGAGGGCTGATGCACCAGTTTGTTTACTCGTTAGAAATCAGATTCTCGGGTTCATTTTTATTGACGGCTGTATTGGTTTCGGCCGACAGTCAGTCTTTGTTTTCCGTCGGTAGTCACTAGTTGTCATTTTCTCCAGTTTCGTGGTGAACCTGATCTTAAACGCATCCCTATCTGTCTCGGTAAACCAATTGATTAGTGCGTTATTGATATTTCTGTGACTGTGCTGCAAACCGAAATGTCATATTTTTGTCCACGGACTACATTCCATTTGGATTAGTGTAGCCATTTCGAGGTTTGCTACCATTTTGTGCAACCTAATTTAGTAAGTTATTGGCTGCTCAAACGCAAAGGTACAAGACCGATTAACTAGCTAAATCAAGCCTATATTCGAACTACAATGACTAGCAGTATTACTTTAATATGTTTATAGGAATGAATGACGTTACATCACTCGCGCGATAATTGAAGATTGACTAGAGAATCTTGTCCTGTTTTCTGTGTAACTTCTAATATTCCATCCTTATTCGATTTTTAAACATCTATCTTTGCTGTGACCTCAAAAGGCGTTTGGCTTGCGAAGTTGTGTATTGCACGAAACCCCTTACAATTTATGTGAAAACAAAGGACAACAAACGCGTACACTCATTTACATGGCTAACGGGTATCTGCACACATTGGTCAGCAATACATTGTCATTCGCCTTGGTGACAAGTCCCCCATACTGCATACACACGGTTCCAATAGCCTCTTACGGTCACTCGTCTTTCTGGCGTTGAGACCTACCCTTTACTTTCCGACTGTACGCACCATACTACTCACAAACAAAGGTGCATGTTACACACCACTACCATGCTTATGCACCAGGTGTGTATCTTGTGGATAGGTCTTTATCTTTAATGCACACAAACCATCGGTGATTTGGTTCAAGGTTTCTTAGTCGAAACTGTAACGGAAATCTGCTTTGCCAATACGCCTATTCCTCTGACGGTTGGTAAAGCAATGTTAAACCTTCCCGGCAGTCATCAGTAGACCTCATCGAGCACTGATAATGTTGACGGAAAATCAAGAAAAGTCTGCTTGAAGACCTGGAGGATTATTAGGTCAAATGCTTAACTCGCCATTTGATGTGAAAATGGCGGAACGTTATTCTTATCGGGTTCTTAGTTGCGTTGGCTGTTAATCTGATGCTCGCGAGACCGTATGTAGAAAAGACGGCTGAGGTATCGTCAACCAGTCGTGCTGACTTGATGGACTTGAACATGCTGCCTGGAACCTAATCATCGAGCATGCGCCAGCCAAATGTTCGATTACTGTATCCCCCACTCCAGTTGAATTGATCTTCTAAGCCTAGACTGTTGGAGTGTAATGAATCTTCAGATCCGAACTTTCCCTTACTTTCTCTTTTCAATAAGGGATGCGAGAGTTTAGTATTGTGACAAGCAGTGCTGTTTTGGACGATTTGTAAAATGGGTAAGGTGTTCCATGGCTTATGTATATTACTAGGTATTCCCGTTTTCAGGAAGGGAACACAAAGTCTATGACACCCACCGAAGTACTAGTCTCGCCTTGTGTCCACGTTACTCGCTGACGTTGCCCTGCGGTGAGATTTCAGCGCAAAATAAAACCGTGTAGGTGAGAAACAGATGAGATTTCGATTGCTCTTAGGAGCATCGATCAGATCTTACTGTTCTATGGCTACTGGAGTATGGATACTCCAATAAACAACCAGTAGTTATTGAATTTGTGTATTTTGCGGCTTCTGATTGGGTCGCTTCCTGAACCTCTCTTTTGTGATGAATTTATAGAGAAATATATCATCATCATCATCATCGTGGATAGAGGTACATCAGTGGTTTCACCGGTGCTTAACTGCCACACAGCCATGAAGAAGAAAAAAGCCAACCCTGTATAGGAAGAGAGATGAAAAAAGAAGGGGAGGTGAAAGGACCTAACTACTACTAACTACTTACCGGGCTGTAGGTGAAATTATGGTGTCGTCAACAGGGCAGTTTTCTTACGGCTTTCGTTGTCCCGTGTCACTAAGTGCACTCAGTTCACAAACATCTCAGTCAAGCAGTAACAAGATTCACGCCACTGAGTCTGACTGACTGACGTCTCACCTAACGTCCCCAACCACCGACTCTGTGAGTCACCTACAGTGGCCAACCTCTTGGTGAAGGATTTCATTTCTCTCCGGCAGGCCATCATCTGTCCACTTTATACCTTACACCAATCGACCACAGCGTCAGCAAAGAGTGCTCAATGTGCCAGACGGCTGACTGGCGTCCTTAGTACATGACCCAGTCGTCTAAGTCTGTAGAAAAGGGTTGAACTACCATCTACCCGCTTCCTAATCTTTTTGCTTACTCGTTGATGCCACCCGGTGCGAGCGAACGAACACAGGCCTCGATGGTAGAGAGAATGGACCTTGACGCAGTGTGAGGACTCGCGCGTCTCGATGACTTGTTGAGCTAAACTGGGCCGTGTGACGGTCTCACCGACAGGGTTATTCATGCTAGACAGGCCATTAGGTAGAGGTCTGACATTCTCCTGTTTCTCCAGGTTGGGAGTTGGAATGACATTGGCATTTTTTTCCGAAAAGCGCACCAGTTTTGGTACACTACCACTCATTCGCTGTCTTGCGTTACAGACTTTTGAGCCAAAGATTTTAGTTACGAACCCTGATCGTCCTCCTGTCTAAGGCTGAATGTCGTGGCGGTATCTCAGCCCATGCACAACCATGAGTACTCACAACATCGTTAATTCCAGAGAAATATGTAAATCTGATAAGATCTTTGTGTGCCTACCGTGTAAAGTGTGTGGTAATCTCTGCATAACTGTTTCGGGCGTTCAGCATTCCGAATGTTTATTAGAGTGTCAGGTCTTCATTTTTGTCAGTTTTGTGATGGACAACTTTTTAGGATGTCTGGTTAGGGGTTTCAGTGATCCTGCTATGAAGTTTCTCTCTGTCGCTCAGCTGACCGACGTGGAATAAGTGGTTAGCATTTTTCTACTTTGCTTCTCTACCGAATACATGCTAATCACTCTAAATAGATCAGACTACAAGGTTCGTCCACTTTGCATATACTTTACAACTTCACAGTACCACGTAAGGTCTGTGACGTTTGCTTGAGATTAAACCTTCTCATCTGCTCGGTTAGCGCTGCCTCAGTTTGTGATAGTGTTGGAAAAGTATAAGCCAAAATAACGAGACATGCGTTCGTTGTCACTCGTTGTATCGAAAATGCTTCCTGGAGTTGAAGGGCATACAGTGCGTATGGAGCGTATATTGCCTTTGTGCGTCTTCTTTTACTGTAAGAATCTTACGCAGGCCATGTTCATACCAAAGATGTGAACAAGCTTGCATTCCCCCTGTCTGTTAACTCGCATCAAGTGGATGATCGCATGCGTAGTATAGTCTTTGACTGGCGCGAGGTTCGAAAATCTCCGGATACGCGATAGCTGGACTACATGATATATGCATCAGGAGCATTTGCCGCACTATACACTATTCGCTAAAATCGTCAACGATTGAAAAAAAAACACGAAGTTGTGAAGAAATGACGTGGTCACAAATTTTGAAGTTTGTGTTTTTCGTTTGAAGTCGGTGGGTGTCACAAACCATCTTATTTGGGTCGAAAACCCTTTGAGTGATTAGCTATTTCTGATATCTTTCGAAGTTGTTGACTATCCTTTGTCGGTGTGGAAATTGTTGATTAGATACGAATTTTGTGCAGTGCGTTCACTTCGTTTACCTTCTTCAATCAGAGAACTGTAACATCTGAAAAGCATAAATGAACTGTTAATTCATACAAAAATTCATTGTCATTCGTTTCCTAATAGTTGTTCGATGTCCGTTAGAAAGGAACTGAAGCAGACCTGTCTTAGTTGTCAAGTTCTTCCGAAAACTGCGGGAATTCTCGGTGAATGTTGAACGAGACTTCAGTATACTTTTAGACTCGATTGCACGTTGTGATCAGGTAGATCAGAAAATATGACAAAATAGGCCACGCTAATCAGTGACTTAACATAGTGATCACTGTACACCCATCGCCTGCTGTTCGATTTTATCGATCGCTAAACGTTCAGCACATTCTAGACAGAACTGGAGCGATCTCGTGGTTCCGCACGTATATGTGTGATCTAACCATTGCACACTGTTCACTTTGAATGCGTAGGTAAATATTTGCATATTTTGCTTTTTTATGGAGAAATGGTAAGGTAGCAAATTGTTGCGTTGCACATGTCTTCATTTCCATCGGTGCGGACTAACTGATAGAGAAATCAGCAATCAGGCATTGTGAGTATGCTCACATTCTCGTCATGAACAGACCATCTTCCCTAATTATGGAGCAGTGCAGATAACACACAAGCATTGTACACCTTTCGATGACAACCACATATCTCTCTAAGTCAACACACTTCGTATGTTGATGAAAGCAACCTGTCTTCCCTATTCTGGTTGATATTTCTAGCAATATTGCAAGCTGATGCGGTTGTGCTCCACAGGTTGATGTGACGGTCTACTTTCTCAAACACACCGGCTTCAATAAGGGCATAGGGGAGGGAATATCTCTTGTTGAATTAACTCGTTGCTCCTTGAAGTTGCGAGGCATATTTTATAGACCGTCTTGCTCGGCCACCAAATTTTGCATTACCCGTTTATTCTGTAAACTCCATATTAGATCAGCCGAAAAATAGTGAGAAAAACTCTAACAAGGTTACTGATCTCCCTGGGTTCATATCCTAAAATAATGTTGACGACAATGAACACGAATCAAACATGAACATAAAGTTGAACTCGAAGTGCACATGAAGTGGTGCGATTGCCTGTCCTCGAAAACTTGTTTGCCCTTCTCATCTTTTAACGATTGCGTATAAACGCATTTAATAATGTGTCCAATTTAAAATCTCAGTGGAACAACTTGTAGGATGACTGGAAACAGTTAGAAGGGTTTGGTTTTTCTGTAAAGGCTGATAGATGACAGAACTTCGTTTATAAAGCAGGTTTTACAAAACAGCTAGTCCACTGCTGTCCACAAGGTCATATGTTGGTGAGGTGCTCTCAGGTTGCCGAAACCCAGACAAAGGTAGTCGTGACAGTTGGCATTGTGTCACTTGTAATCAGAGTTCGTTGTTAATGAGTTACGCATTACGTATTCCATACTGGTTACAGAGTTCACATCGTCCTCCCTGTTATCCTTCGGAATAACGGAAAACCCGCCCTCCAGTTTGTTGGGACCATGCGCGTCAAAGACTGTACGTTCTCCTACGTGGTTTCAGGTGTCTTGGTACTTGTTCTTATGTCTTGAGATTCTCGATCGTTTGTGATTTTCCATCTCTTCCTTCTATCTGGTACTTTATTCCATTATTTTTCCCTTGAAACCTGCCGTTTCTGTTTGCTCAAAACGTGCATGCTCTTAGTTTAGAGAAGATAATCTGGTTCACTTCTGATTGCTTCGAGTACATTCAAGGTACCAATTATCTAAAAATTATTCAATTGTTCGTCCTTGTGGATTTTCACGATTAACCAGGTAATTCTTTTTTATAGATTCTGTCATCAACGGTACACCGGCTGCTGAAATTGAACCCCACATACGCCAATTAATTGCCGCCATGGACTCCTGTCCCTACTATGAGACGTGTGCGGTCTACGGTTTGAATGTTCAGCCCGTGTTTGAAGACAGTAAGTGTTATTGTTTAATGTTTGCTAGCTCATATACCTTTGTGTAACCTCAGCGATCACGACCGGTGGTCTTGCCGAAATGTTTTTGGACTACCACGTTGCCACTGCCTCGCAAGTCGTGGGTTCCCACAAATGGGTTCTCCAAATATGTGTAGTGCTGATGAAACTCAACGAAGTTACACTGTCTGTTCGTGATTTCTGCGGCAATCACTGGAACCAGCTGATTGCAACTTCTATTCCTATTTTTGGATAGTTTTATTTTAACCTATGGTGTACGTTTTAGGATCTCGTTCTAGCGCAGCGTTGTCGATACGATCTACCGATCACACACGGTTGCCTCTGTTTAGGTGGACGCAGTTTGACATCGCACATCTACCATGTGGTCCGATATATTACATAGCAGCACGCACGTTTTGGTGTGAAAGTTATGTTATTGAGACTACATTTGTACCTATATTCGCAGTCCGCTTCTATGGTCGTCGACTCAGCTGATTTGTCACCTTGATCAGAATCGAAACCCTACTCTATGCTCCTTCCGTGTACAACACGTATGCACATTATGCAGTGGTGATTGATTGACTTTTCAGCTTGCCAGTGAATATGTTTATGATGGTCGCTTGTATTGAACACACTGTGTTATGCAAATCTCACGGGCCGCTGCGTTTCGCAGATCGCTGCTGTCAGTCAGTCAATGTTTGTTTGGTATTGTAAGATTATGTGTTGGAATTGATGCAACAAAGAATTCACGTCTACACCTTTATGAAGCTTTTATAGGAGCCCTAATCAGAAGTTTCGTTCATAATATACCACTTTTACCTAGTTTACCATATGCGATTGTTTGGCCGTGATATAACGACCGCTTCACCTGAATACTGGAACAATTTCCTCCGGTATAAACAGCGGCATGTCTGGTAACACTTCAGTGGATCTTTGTAAATGCATACTGCAGTTAACCATATATAAATAGCAAAATCAAGCTGTTCGTTAATAGGTCAAAATACAGATGGCACGTACACCGATCAACAGAACTACATTAATAACATGCATTAGTTCGACTAGAGTTCACTGCTACATCAATGACAAACTGATGACCAATTCAAGTTGCTTACTAAGAGTGTTTGCCTCTTCTTGTTCAGAAAAGTCTCTGCGAGGCGCAATATCTGCTTATTTCTAGTAGCGCGAACGCTACGAAATGATTCAATAGCTTTCATTTGATAATGCATATTCAGTTGAAACTCAGCCTATGTAAGTTAACTTTGCTCGCGAGTCACATGTGACCAGTGTATTGTCGTTTTTGCCCGATTCTGTCAACATACTCAAATCTCCCAATATGAAACCGATAGCTCTCCGTTTGACAGTCAATGCGATTTCTATAACGTTTAGTTTGTATCCCACTAGTACAAACTTAGATCGGAAAGTGAGAACGTGATGTAATTTCAAAACCTCTTATCTAAACCCAAAGTGACGACTTTAAGAGGCCTACACCTTGCTTATACTTGCTTTAGTTAATCGCATTGCTCCCTATTCGAACTGCTCTTACGTTCCTTTGTATGTCTTCCTTTTGCGAACAGTATATGAGTGACGCTGAACATTGATCCTACTATAGCGAACTGGAGCCGCGGCTCGTTCTGAATGCTTTCCGTCTCGATTTGGATAGTGTGACGTATGATTCAATACACCACGTGACACAAACACTGTGGTGTAAAAGTTGAAAGATTTGTTTTTATAATGTAATATCAGTCAAACATTCCACCATGAGTACTTTAGTTTTATTTTATTCGCTAACTGTATTTGTGAAAAGTTTAAAGGTACAGTTTCACGTACGATTCTAAAATGTTTGACAACGGTTTGCGCTTGCCTGGTACATCAATTACTGACTGGTTCATAACTTGGGAATTTTGTGCATAGCAAAATATACTGGATCTCACAGTTATCATTTTATCCATATCTGAACAATATATTTTTATAATTTTCTCGGGCTATACTTCCGGGTGCTCTGTTGAATTTACGGTTCTGCTATCAGCCGAGTTATCCGGAGCTCAGTATGTTGGTCTTGTAATCTAGCCTGGGTGAGGTTATGCATATGCACGATTTATCATTTCAACAACTGTCTGCTCAGTGATCTGACCGTTTTTGCCGACCACCTTCATTCAGCCTCCCTTTGCATTCATAATTAAGCAATCCTGTCTAGATTACGGATTCTCAGCCAATTAGCTTGCATTTCTGACTTCGATTGAATATCTAATTGTTGTGTTTTGACTACGCCGATTACCTGTGTAAGTTCTTCAGTTGCCATATTGTGAACCGATTCCCTCTAAACAGCTTCTTTTTATGATGGTGTGTCATCACGTCACCGTCATACATTTTCTATTCTAGTTTTGTCTCGCGTGTTGGCTCGACGATCGAACCAAAAGCTGCCACATCTGTCTAATGAGCCGCAACCTACTAGCATTTCGGATAACCATTCTTTCCATTCTCCTCCCATCGCTGACACCCGCTCTTCTACAACCGTCCAGGTGGACGCACGTGTGGCATATACACAGCTCTCCACAGTTCCAACTGTTCCTACTCCTTCAACCTTGCCGTCGATGACTTCGAAAGTCAGTCCACGTGCTTAATCGTTCTTTTATGCCCACATAGACATTTTCAGTTTGGCCAGGTCTGTCAAACTATTCTTCGTTACATTGATATCTGCTTCCTCGTATATCTTACTGGTCATATGGACTTGTATACATTATACGTGCTTTTTAGTGTTTGATGTCTTAACGGTAGCTACTTTTCCTTGTGGGACCTGTTGTCTGACTTGGATCAAAGCTGAATCGTTCTGTTTACATCATCTGTAGCATAACAGTTATATCCTCTTTTTCACTTCAAGCTGTTCTGTTTTGATTGGCAGTGTGTGCGTTAAAATTGGCTCAGTCGACCTCAGTGAAAATGTTATTCAACATCATGAAAATCCGGTCCTTTCGGCTCCAGTGACTCTTGATAGTGACTATTCACGATATCTTATCTCATATTTTAAATTCTGTATTTCTTTTATGATACAATCTGTCGTGTGTTCTTCTTAGTCTCCATATACGCTATTTGGTGTTGACACTTGCGTTGCTATCCAGTTTCCGGATGCTAAAACACGAACTGCCAATCTCACCAATTCTGCGCCTAATTTCATTGGTCCGCCTGGTCCGGTCACTCCAATTTCCCACGATCCATGGTCTCTCCACCAGCATCCCATGAACGGCTTAGTTCCCGCATCGTCCATGACACTTACGTGTCATCCGACCGTCCCCAATCGTCCTCCTGCTCTGCAACTTCTGCAGCCGTTTCGATATGCACTCGGCCCACCAGAGGCCAGCACCCTGACGACTGACGCGCTGCAGTCAAGTTGGGTGTTCAAGCCTGTTACGGTGAGTCACGTTCATTTTGCGTGATCCAATTATGTGTATGCACCTTGTTTGGGCATTCTGTTTTTATCGCTGGTTCGATTCAAGCGGAAGCCGAACTTTTTCACAATGGGGTCTCTTGTACGCATCAGTCGGTTGGCCTGAATATATTGTATTACTCATTGCGTTCTCACTGGATTTCTACTGCACACTTGCAATTTAAGGTTCCTGGTACATCAACCAAACAGCACGATTCTTTCACTCTCATGTATGAACCATTGACGCCTAACTACAGTTAGATCTCGATAAAAAATGTACACGTCGAAATAAACTTTCAGCGGTGTCAGCATAAAGAAATCCCTGTAGGGAAGATCGTTTCAAAATCCTTAGGTTTTGTAGGAACGAAAAATATAATAATGCTATGTAGAATTTAAATATAGGAGACGTATAGTTGGAACGTGACCACTCAAGCATTAAATAGACTCGGTTCAGCAAACAGAGACGTTACGCTAGCATTAGAATTTGTACACCATCTCAGATTCGGCCCATCATATGAAGACTTAGAATTGTAATCCGAATTCATGCATCAACTCTTCACTCAAGGTCATCTGCTAATGTCTGTCTGGTCAGGTTCAGACAGAATGCCTCACATTGAACGTAACGACTCATTTATTTTTCGCAAATGGATCTCTTCTAAATCATTAAATCTGCCAAACTACTTATCAGTAACTCAATGTCAATGCTCATTGGTGGCGTTGGTGGATTCCAGCGTAAATTGATCGAGAAATCCTGCTTGGACAGTCAATCGGCTGGATCATTTTGTGGATTCCATATGACACATTTGGTTGGGTGGATAACTAGGTTCAAATGTGTACTTTCTGAGCTTCCAGTGTGGCTTCGTATCTCAGCTGGTAGAGCGGTTGCCGCGTTTGGGCATGGCGTTTCTGTCGCTGATTCGAATCCAGCCGAAGTCCAGATTTTTCGCAAATGGATCTCTCTCAAATCTCTCATAATGTTTAGTGGACATGCTAATTGGATTGCTTCGGTGCAGGGAATCTTCGAGGATGTATTCTACCTGATATTTTCGAAGCTCGGCTGAAGGATCGGATGCTGAAAGCGATCTTTAAAGCAGGTTTATTTTTCACGTGCAAGAATGATATATTGCTGGTGGTCGGCAACCAAGAACGACGTGTAATGAGAAAATATTGTGTGAGATGGATCCGTTTCTCACATCCACATCAGTCGCACAACGAGTAAAGCAAACGTTACAAGCTCCGCACTTGTTGACAGCGTTAA
>LUCH01007653.1:0-13869 GCA_013368495.1 Paragonimus heterotremus | reverse complement strand
CGAAACTCGAGTCTAGTGCTTCTTTTCGAAAGGTGCCGACTGGAATGTCTATGGGGACGCGACAGCTGCGATCAATTGTGGATGATGTTCAACTTTAAAGAAACAGATGTTTTCCATTTCGAAAGTAGGTGACTAGTCTTATGCAGATCAACGTACAGACTTCCTACTGCTCAGTCAGCTGCATTAACAAGAAGAAAACCCCGACTGAGACAGAGTCTTTGAAGTCAAACACCGCATCCGTGGAAAGCTGGGGCAAAGACTGAACAGTTTCAGCGGCGAAATGTTCGAGGAAGGTTCGCCGTATGTGGGTGCTTAAGCAAGCTGCTGGGGCAAGATGACGGAAGGGTTCAAAACATCGAAATCTGATTAGTATGTTAATAGCTTTTGAATGACTGCAAAGTGACCAACTGCAATCCCGTGTCACAGCTAGTAAATCTACGTGGTTTGTGATCTCCCGGCCCTCCTGATAATTCAGACGGTGGCCACCAGAATGAAAAAGGTCGCCTGTTTATAGACGGACTCTGTAAATATCAGGGTTATTTCATGATTAGACCCGGCTCCACAGATATCAAACTTTTGGGGGTTAATGTATCAACTTGGGTGAGTTGTCATCTCAAGACACTGTAAAATTTTCAGCAAAAAAAGTAGTCACTTGATGAATTTTACTATGGGTCTGTACCCGTATTATTCATTTTGCGATCCGCAGTTCAACATCCTGATTGGGGTGGTCAGGCTCGAATCAGAGTGACCTGGAGTCGCACGAGGGTGTAAGCACCCTTTCTAGTGATGAGCATTTGGATGAACCCAATTCTCATGACTGACTCTGACTTAAAAAGACCATGGATACTTGTGTTGAATTGTCCTATCTAAAACCTCGGCTATATTCGTTGAACTCATAACGTTCTTTAAATTCCAGGAGCAGTGGTTTTATCATTGATATGCAGTCTTGTATTTGGTTGATATATATTACTTCATTTAGATTGACATCACCCACAATTAATCACAGCTGTCGCACTCCCATAGACTTTTCAGTCAGCCCCTTTCGAAAACAAGCATTAGACTCGAGTTTCGTTCACATTAGAACTTGTCAGTAGTGCATACCCTCTTCACTGCGAGACCAGAACTCCGGCCACGCTTTCCTGAGGCAACCAACCTGACCACTGCGCCATTGACCTCACATTGGGTGCGACCGAGTTACCAGATGTGAACGCTCAACCACTCTCGCTCGTGATCAACCAACCCATTTTCTATCTATACGAAAAATCATAATCCCCCACTACTCATCAGTAACATATTGCTTCAAACAAAACTTCCGTGTTGCTGGAGAATACAGAACATGAAAGTACGTTTTCGATCATTCATCTTAGGAACAATGCAGGTCTGCTAGACTGATCATCACCACTACACACAGTAAATAGGTTTACTTCCTACAACTAGGGTCAACTGACTACTTTGGCTGTGACCGAGAAGCGCGGACAACTCAGGCTCAAAGAAGTTGTAGGCCAGAAGGAGTTGTTTTGAGTAAAACACTGGGTTACGTAGAATTATAGCGATCAGTTAGGTCACCGTAAATAGATTTAGTAATACGCCTTACTTTTACTTACAGCTCGATTGTTTGTTTGCAAGGTGTAGGCGCCTTGATGTTGTATGTTTGAATGTAGACGTAGCTATTTTTAGTGACTAGGTCTCCTCCCCTTTCCATGTCTTTTCTTCTCTCTTCCTAAACGGGTTCTGTTTTTTCTTAGTTGTGTAGCAGTTAAGCATCAGTGTGAACCACTGATGTATTTCTGTCTATGATGATGATGATGACTCCCCGTAACATAGTTACAACGTCACGGAGGTTATTCCGCACCGTTAGGTAGTTAAGTCTAATTTGTCCGTTAAACCAGCTGATATCACCAATAGCGAACATGCTGAACAATATTTGAAATTTGTCATTCCTGTACTATATAAGCAAAAATGTTACTGAAACGTGTTCGAGAGAACTACGAGATCAATTGTTTAACCATTTCAATTTAGATCTACAAGCACAACACTTATGAGGTTTTAGATAGATCAGTGTTAGAATGAAATGTCATACGCTGCGTACGGTTGTCAGCCTGAGAGATACAAGCCACGGTTTAGTCGATATGTTTTCGAAGATAAACACTTCAAGACAGGTGGGTTATTATCGAGCTTTTAGATCAGTCAGAAGTAGCTATTTCCATTTCCGTCAAGCCAAGAGATTTAAGGATGAAAAAGCATAAAAATTCGGGCAGCTTTTGCTTCCCAAGCAAGTGAATCTGGACCAATGGGAGACGTCCAAATGACCTCGGAGGGAGGGTTAGCTAGACCGCTTTCCTAGACCAACCAACATGAATGTTACTTCCGAATTTCTTCTAAGAAGCTGTTACGATGTTTAACAGACATATCCTGAAAACCAAAACACCTAAATGAATAGACACATACCTGGGGGCTGAACTCGTGGTCGGTCTCATTCTACAGAAGAATTGGAAACGGAGTTTAACGATGAAATATGGTCTCTATGGTGTTTTTTTGGGGAACCATGAGCTGAATTATCTTCTATCAACCTGATTAAGATCTGTATTGAAATCCACACTGTGATCAACCTGAGGATGGACTATCGAGAATGTGAGTTTTCCTACCTCTGAATGTTCTTAACAAATTAACAGGCATATTTAAAATCCATTCAAATCAGTGTTAATTTTTTGTTGATTAATAGTTTGAAAAGCGCGTAAACGTTTAGAGATAACAACTTATATTTAGTCGGCAAAATAAATGATCGTCAAGCTCACGGGCACGTAAAAGAAAAACAACTAAAAATGTTCAACCACAACTGAACTGGTTGTTTAAAGAATGAAATGAAAACAAGTAAAATTTCCAATCTACAAAATTAACTGAATTGCCTTCTATAAGCATGTTCATGCTCTTTGGGGCATACTCAATTCTTCATAGTCTCTTTCCAATCCGGCCATCTCTTCTCGGGCATAACCAAATTCCTCTTCTTCCATACCCTCGCCAACATACCAGTGGACGAATGCTCGTTTGTGGTACATTAAATCAAACTTACGATCTAACCGCACAAAAGCAGCTCCAATCGCAGTGCTATTTGCCAACATGCAACAGCAACGCAATACTTTAGCCAATTCCGACCGTGGTACAGCTAACATGGGCTGAGAATTAATGTCCACTTTGAAACCGGTGGGACACCAGTCAACAAATTTGATTGAGCGACTGGCTTTGATACCTTGAATGGAACTGTTGACTGAATTTGGATCGACGTCGCCACGATAAAGCATGCAGATAGCCATGTAGAGTCCTTGTCGAGGATCGATTTTAACAAAACTATTTGCCGGTTCGAAGCAAGCCCGTGTTATTTGATCAACACTGTTCTGTTCATGATAAGCCTTCTCTGCAGAGACCACCGGATTGAAAGTGATCAGCGGAAAGCGAATGCGTGGATAGGGAATCAGATTGGTTTGGAATTCTGTTAGATCACCGTTTAGTGAACCGTGATATCGTAATGAAGCTGTCAGGGAACTTATCACCTGAGCTAAAATTCGATTGATGTTGGTGAATGAAGGACGACGAATGTTTAAATTACGACGACAAATGTCCCAGACTGCTTCATTGTCCATTAGAAATGTTACTTCCGACAGCCCGGTACAGGCGTGTGTAGCAAGTATTGCATTGTACGGTTCTACCACAGAGCTTGCAAGCTTGGGTGCCGGGTACACAACCAGTTCTAATTTGGTTTTCTTGCTATAATCATTCAACATGTCGCTCAAGATCAAGGTGGACAGGCCAGATCCAGTCCCTCCCCCTAAGCTATGAAAAATTATAAACCCCTGAAGCATGTGACATTGTTCCACTACCAGTCGAATTTGTTCCAAGATAAACATATTCAATTTCACACCCGTTGTATGATAGCCTCGAGCATAATTGTTGGCAGCGTCTTCTTTGCCACTGACTAGATTCTCCGGGTGAAACAACATCCGATAGTAACCGGTTCGAACTTCGTCTACAGAAATGAAACAGAAGAAGTAGGAATTATCAGGATGGAGAGACTAGTAGCACGAACAACATGTCTTCGAGGTGATAATCATGTTGCCTTCAATAATTAGAATGGGAATGTGTAAGTTATGCTATATCACAGGCTTTTATGTTACACTGCTATTATCAACATTGCTACACTTCCATCCCCTTAATGATAATGTTGGTTACTAGTTAACTCTTTCTGTTGATTTACCAACGAAACTAGCAGGTTCTTCGATTAACCACAATATTGAAATCCATGAATAACTTATAAATTACTGCCCAATTTTAAAACTCTTCCGGCAAATCAGATTTCTAGTCACACATGAAGTCACGTCAGCTCAGATTTAGATACAAGACAAACTGTCAACTGCTCTATTGCAAGCTTGATGACTAAAGTGTGATAGGGTCATGAGGCTACACAAACTATTTTAGATGTGAGACGCCCTTTTAAGTTCGAGATCCACGGTTCAGGTCTGAACAAAGAACTGAAACTGCAGTGCATTTTATGACACCGTGTTGCTTGGTTGTGGAGTGTAGAATGGTTGATTCGTGATATCATTTTATGCTTATGATGAGCCATTCCCCACAACTCCTTGGCTTTACAGATAAGTATTCGGGAATTTGATTATCTTTAAGTTGAACTTCACTCAAATTTGAGGTCTTTTATCGTATACGGATAGACTTTCTAACCAGCTTTATTCGAAAAGAAGCATTATAGTTGCGTTTCGTTCTTATTGGAGCTCATCTTTGGTGAATTTCCATGCCAAAATAGGATTCTGAATATCGGTGTAGCCCTTATGGGGCAACCTCGTTGACCACTACGCCACTGACTTCAAATTAGGCACGATTAAATTGTCATATATGGACAGTCACTCACTTTTGCTTGTTGATAATGTTCAATTTGCTAAAAACTGAGTAGTCAGGAGTTTGGTCCGTTTTACTTAAATATCAAGGACGTTTTCACGCAACCTTCACATTCAGATAGATTTTTCAGTCAAACGCGGTAATAGATGGGCTGCTTGAAAAGTTTGTTTGAATGTGAACATTGTGATCAAGTATGAGTGACGTTCAATTTCGATCGGGTCTCATCTAAAATCGTAAATTCGCCAAACTACTCATTAGTAGTTCAATTTCAATTTAACCTATCCCTTATAAAAATTCGGTAAGTTAGGTAGCGATACCATTCGCTGACTGTTTGCTCTGGTTGATAATGACGACGATACTGATGTGTATGGTGATAATAAGAATAGCGAAGTCTAACATTGTTATTATTACAGCTTGAATACAACTGGTCACAACTTTCACACTGGGCTCAAGCTTACAGTCATTCAGTTCCAAAAAGAAATGCTTTGGACACTAGAGTTCTTCTCCCAAAAGCCCGTTAGTAGAACATATAGTCCTCATGAAATAAACTCAAAGATTGCTATGTGCCTATAACTGAAGAGCGCACTGTCTCCGTTGTGAAGTCAATAAAATGTTAATGAACAGAGTTGCATCAAAAGGATGTGGGTGGGAGTACAGACTAAGATTCTTATGAAGATATGCATTACGCTGGTACTCTTACAGCAGCGAAACTCCGATCTAGTGCTTCATTTCAAATGACGTTGGCTAGAACGTTTCTTTCGATGTGTAAGGTATAATCACCCACAAGTGATGCAGGATTTGTATCAACCAAATACACGATTGCATTCACCTACTATTATTACTAGTAAGTAGTTTGTCAGATTTATGATTTTAGATGAGACCCAGTTGTGAAAAGCCCGGGCTTTGGCTGGATTCGAACCCGCGACAGAAACACCATGCCACAACGCGGCAAACGCTCTACCAGCTGAGTAACAGAGTCAGGCCGGGATTTCGGAGATTTCACATTTGGACTCGGTTACCCACCCGTCCCACTGTCTCATGTGGAATCCACCAAATGATCCAGGAGATGGACTGTCCCTGCAGGATTTCTTGAACAGTTCACGCTGGAATCCACCAACGCAAGTGTTACAGTTGTTCAAGTGTGTGGCTACACTTGGACTTCATCAATAGCTTAGAAATATCAGTAAATTATTGATCATTTATACTAATATAATTTGCCGCTGCAATTTCGGTTTACCATAATTCACAAAATCGTCTCTTCTATCTAAAGGTTAATATGAACAACGTACCTACAACAGTTGGCTCCAGGTCGGCAAACACAGTGCGTGGAACGAATTTACCATGGCCGGTTTCAGCGTAGAACGTTCTGAAGGAATTGTCAGACGGAAAATATCCATCCAACATCAGGCCGTCTGGTCCAATTCCGTGCTCCATGCCGAATAGCTCCCAGCATGCATTGCCTATTTGGATACCGGCTTGACCAATATGAAGACAAACAACTTCCCGTTCACCCTGAAACGAGTAGGTACGTACTAGTTGTAGTACTTTCATTCAACTCAATACCAGAGTACCTTAAGAGGAAAACGGACTGTTCGAAATATATAGCGAAATTTCAAACAGAAGACAGGTGCGTTATTGAAAGTGAATGACTGCAAGGAGCAGAAGTTAGCAAGGGTAGTCTATGATCACGTTTACAATGTTGATTATACTGAATCCGTTTCTCTGGAAGAACGAAAAGATTACTGGACAGGGTTTGGTGTGTCAACTGTGTGCATAAAAACCATGGTGAATTCTGAGGCCAAAGTTGCAATGTGGAACAGCACGCAGCATAGGTTACTGTGCTGCTCTGTTTCGAGTATCCCAGAAGATACTTCAGTGGTTCTGCATTCTGTCTGTCCACAACCATTTGAGTGATTTCTATTTGTAGGGGATTTACTAAACTAATACGGCAAAGGTAAAATAGATTGCTTATGTTCCTTAATTGCTCACCACGAAACTCGAGTCAGAAAAACTAAATGGTTATGCAACCGATTTAAAGTGAGGCTCCACTAGGTGACTCAGGAACACGCACGCTTTTGTGTGGCATGTATTTTGTGGGTAGTCATTAATGCACTCGTCAAACAATCAAGACGGGAGGAAGTTGTACACATCGATTCATCGGAAATAATCACTCAAGAGGACTGAAAATATGTCGTTTAGTTTGCCTCAGTGGTTTCTGTTGGTTACTAATGCATTCCATTTTTTCTGTCGCAGTGTTACTGTTTAAAAGGAAGCAATCATTAAGCAAGAGTATAGCGCGTTTCTCAAAGACAAAGGCATTAACACAGAAGTTAAAGTGATATGCTTAGTGGTCCTTGTGTAAAGATATATCTGAATCGGATAACTTTCATGGCTAGTAGATTATATCATTTCTTAGAGATATCCCCGATTCTTTGTCTGTCATTACTTGCATAGTAACTTGCTACTACTACAAATAATTATCGTTGGGTGATTTGTCTTTTGTAAACTAGAGGATATATTTACACAAGCTCCTCAGCTGAACATCCTGGTGACACATAGTGACAATTTGTATAAACCTGAAGAAGATTATCGAAAGCCATGTCTAATCTACACCGCACAGTCAGAAAACATCCACTGATGTACGCACAATGGTAAAAAATGTTGGACTACTTTGTTGGAGATTAAGGTTGGCATCACCGCGGAACTTTGGAATTGGCAAACATTGGCTTTATGTAAGCGTTGGACAGCAAGATAAGAAGATACTCACCTAAATCTATGGCTAACATTCAGTGGAAATATTTGTGCTCAGGGATGTGTACTCGAATATGCGGATAGTCATGGTGCACCAGACATCAGGTAATTAGATTATACCGTCAATCAGACAATGTTGATATCTGATCACACGACCTGAATAGTGTAAGGTGAGTCGTTCATCAGTTTCTTTATGCAGCCGTGCTTTTTGGAACGTGATCAAGTCACAGTTTGCTTCTGCTAGTAGAAGTGGGTAACCGACAACAACTGATTTAGACAAGATTTTGCATAGGCTGCGGGTTGCATAAATCTCCTCTGGTATCGTTTAACCGTCTGTCTTGTTGAGCGCTAAAGTATTTTTGTCAACGAAGTGTGAGTGAGTCTGTACGATCTGTTGCACAACTGACACTTAACTGAGAACTGTGGAGAGGACTGAATTATCATACAGCTTCAACGAGAATTGGCAAAATGTACTAATGAACGCTCATAACTTAAATAAAGATGTTTATCGAAAGTCAACGGCCCCGTCAGGTGTAAATTCAGACATGTATGTTCTGTTGTATCTCAGCAAAATAGAAGCCGACTACAACCAGCCACAGATGATATAGATACACTGAGAAACTTGAAGACATCAGAAAATCCATAAAGAAAGCATTCGAGTGCTTCTTCAGCACTATAATTAATGGAGACCGAACCCCTTGGATGTCATCACAAACTTATTTTGTTATTTCCATTTGGTTCAATCTATCTTGGGAGGGCCTCCTAGTAAGCCATTGCAATTTTCACTAATCGGACAATATATACAAAAACATTAGTGTTGATGAAGGATTGGGTGATCCAAGTGCACTGACCACGTCAATTGTAAATTAAGCGAAATATGAGGTTTGATCCCACTAATCCTTACTGTATTTGTATGAAGGTAAATAATAGTTTACGCCTGACTATTCATAACTGATCAAACGTGGAATTCACTATTAGTTATCAGAATGGAACTTCACAAGTTTGCAGGAAGTTATCCTACCATCCAATCGTACACTCGGACAAAATACTACGGGGAACACTGGGCATCGGCTTACAAACCCGGTCTTGACTTACAAAAGGCACGATTCTAGACTTACCAACCCTTAACTACACTAGAGTTTGAACAGCGTGAACTCGTCATCATCAGAGGGTCTAGAAGTTCAGTGAAACAGATTTATGGCCTTCGGAGTGTTCACAGTAGAGTTGCAACTAAGGGGAATCAATTAACTGGGTTTTCGCCTACTTTGGTCACTCACAGAATAGAGCATTCTAGAGAGCAATAAAAACCAAGAAGATGGGAACGATAAGGAAGATGGTCTCAATTACTTCATTTGAAAGTTGTCGACAAAAAGACAGCTTCTTTGTCCAACTACCTTTTTTTTGTGCGCAAAAAACTCGAGCTCTCAAAATACATGAAGTGACTCTACGCCTAGTTTGAGTTAACAACGAACTCGTTGCTGTAAAACGGATCCAACCGATGGACTAAGTAGCCTAAAGTAACCAGAGTGAACAAAGTACAACCGGTAATTCCGCACTGATTACATGCCACTCGAACGTTTGTTCTAATGACCTCACACTATGCAACCAGGTGGACGGAGACCACATGTACCACTTGTCTAGAATCATTTTTCTGAAAGCGTGAGTTAATAGCCTGTCTCTAAGGTGAACGTACATGCTGAGGTGACGGTTCATCACTTGTATAGTAAGGCCTTGTGCAGGTGATTGCTGCCATTACTTTTTCACGACATAAATTTTAATGTTCTGAAGAATGGATAACAGCCTGAAGCGCATCAGTGGTGTTTCCCAGGGTTTCACTGTTGTCTGAAAATATCCCTCGGCCAGACACAACTATGCTAGCCTAGCGATTTGGGCTGGCGCGCACGGCGTTCACTTTGCATCGTAGCCTGATTGACCTAGGTACACACGACAAATTCCTCATGTTGTTGGGTCCACGTCATGGGAACACGCACACCTGCCACTGAGCGTATCAGTGCGTAAAGGCGTGAATTGAATTTGGTGAAAATTGGAGTTTCCGAACTACTCCATTTAGACAATGTATAGGTTCCTCAAAGAGAAAGTAGAAAAAAAGTCACTCTCCATCCGCGTCTCTAAACCGTAGCTCTTGTACATTTCTTTCACAACCTGAACGGAAAGTGTTTTTTAAAACTCTATGACATGTGTACTTTGCTGCTGTACGGTCTTCTTTATACTCGCTTTGGTATCTTCATCGATTTCGCTGGCAGCAGATTAACGTGGCGCCATGTTTGACACAACAATTTTTTTAAAAATATTTGTGAGGATTTCTATTTTCTGGCATCGTTTCTTTAGGTTTCGAACAATGTTGATTACTGTAGCTCGCCTACCAATATGATTTATACTGAAAACTCAAGCCGTCATTCATGTTCTCCAGATGGATTACACATGAAAGATATTAGGCTAATTCTGAAGCAAATTGGCCTGACGACTTGTGCATGCACACGCTTGCTCACGTCGATCGATTCTAATGGCCAAACGCAAATGGTCCTGTACTGAACACAACAGGTAAGCTTCGGGTATCAGACTAACTGAAGTAGACCACGATAAACCTTCCACCTAACCTGCAACCCGACTCGAATAATCTGCCTGTTTCCGATACTCTATGTCCAACCGGCTGTTCGCACTACGTTCTGTTGAACCACCATCCACTCACTTCAGTTCAGTTTGCCGGACAGCAGCATGACAAATTCACCCAGACCAAGCCCCACTCGCCTGACAGACAATCACACATACACACACGGAATAAATTAGTCATGCCTGGTCTCACAAGTCCGACATGCCTTCGGCAAAACGAAAGTATCGATTCTAAACCGCCATCAGAAGCACCTATACCTACAATCAGTACGGTTCTGGAGAAGTCAGTTTGCGAACAAACACGACGCTTATAGGGAGGGTGTTACGTTCCTTACCCTGCCCCGCCCACTTCGATCGGTACTCACATGTATCGATGTGTTGTCCTAGTTCGTAATCACCCGACCGAAATCCGTGATGTGAATGTTTCGTGTCGACCCCAACTAAACGGCCTTCGGATCATGGATATATCGTTTTTCTGGATGAAGCAGGTTCCCAGAGTACAAAGCACCTCAATCTGGACAACATTTTTGAGCCAGCTATCTGCGCCAATCTCGATAGCGCAACAAGTTACTGTTATCACGACACGGATAAAATGTTCAAATAATACCTGTTGACAAGAAATGAAACGACACGGCTCGAGGACGATGCCATAAAACTGAGATTCTAAGTGGCACTTATTGTTTTCGCAATATGTCTGTAGTGCTTAATTTCAGAGTCAAAAAATGACGCGATAAACTTAAAAGCACAGCATGACCTATCCCATGTTCCACGGAAAATTTGTTAGGCTGTGATCAGCCTTTTTGTGATCTGTTCATCTGTTTCGTTCGTGAATGCAGCTTCTGATTATTTATCGGTTGGTGGAAAAACTATCCTGGTGACACAATCCGTTAGGGAAATATTGCGTTTGGTCTGGCCATTTGCACTCACGGGACGCACGATGATTCCCCATCCAGCGTTGCCTATCAAAGGCTGAAACGGTTACAGGGATGAGTGTGAACAGACAGGTGCTACGAGTCATAGCACGGGGTGGCCAAAACACTGGGGCGATGGGGCCGAGCGAGCATACCGGAAACCTGGGGTCACGCCCAACCTACACATGCCAGCTAATCTGGCTGTGGTTACAACGGTGTGTTGTGCCCGTTTGCTCACCCGACTCGGCTGGGCGGCCGGCCTGTTGGATAAGCCTTTTGGTCTGGACGACGGATTTTGCTGTCCAGTCCGCTGTTCCGGAACATTCGGTAAGTTCTTAATTTCAACGAACGGCGGAAATTGGACGTACGGCGGTGACAGGCCAGTAAGGGAGCTCTGACTTCCACAAAGAAAATGCTTGTCCAACGCAGTCACCTAACGTAACATTGATCGTGTTATGTGTACTTTTCAAATTTGTTTGCGCAAACCTCGTTGAAAGGTGTTTTGAAGGTCTATTCTCACTGTGCGTTATTGTCGTTACTCCGTAAGAATGCTCAGAATGACATTATTCCAAGTCGGTTGGCCAAGTATCGTCGAGAAAGGACATGACCGTCACGATATTTTGATATGGTCCGAAAAACAGCACTACATACTATTACGTCTTCTGATCTATAACACTTGCAGTTGTATGGTCCAATTCCAAAATACACCGAATTATAACCTATTGGGAGCAATAAGGGACAATTCGCTAACATTGTAGAGGAAGATAGGTGAACACGAGTGTTATGTGTAAGTGACTCATTCATCACCAATGTGTCAAGTATTACATGGTTAGTGCATCCGATCGCGCATTATTAACCTATTGGGTATTTGCATCAACAACAGTACTTCCAGTTCAGCAGCATTGCATTCTCACATAACAACCACCTCTGGTGTGCCGCAGTTAACTGCTCATGTTCAGTCTACCTAGATGCAACACCATTTCCAGCAAGGAATGTACTTTAAGTACGTCGAGGAAACTTAACATGTAACGCTTTCCGAACCTTGTTAATCGATCGTAATGAAACCTGGTCTGACTAGCTTGCACGTGTGGACAGACAATTCCTAGTTGTTTGTGATTGTCTCAAAATGTGGGGATATTTCGTTTTCGTTCGGTAAAGGAAGCACGTGGGGTTAGGTACCCAGGGTGGGTCCATTTTCAGACAAGTAGTGTACAAATACTTGGGAGTTATTTTATGCCGTAATATGCGCTGCTTCTACCATGCTGTTGTATCCCCAAATCGTACGACAGTTATTAAGCACGTGCATTGTAACGACTATGCAACTGTCATATCGTGAATGTCGAAGATGGGTACAACAGCATGTAGCAGGGACGACCAATGTAGGGTGAAAAATGTTGGTGACAGCAAGCAGGCACGACTGTACAGTAATACGATAGACCGCACAATGACCGCACATAAACGTGAGCACACTAACGATCACCTGTCTAATCGGGATGGTCACGTGACCCAGTCCAATTAGACACGGGCAAGTGCAAGGTCACGGCCACGCAAGCGTGTCACGAATAGTGAACCATGCAAACAGCCACGTCAAACAGACACGCACACATGGTCTGCATGCACCTACAGAACAGGACACAACATACAACAGCGTTGGTTTCTTGTGGAGAAACTCTTTTTATGCAGCTTATTTTAGACCGCTTTCTACCTCCTCGTAGCCATCACATGATTTGCTAGAAACTACTCACTTCTTATCGCGTATTTTGTTCCTCGGTCTTCTATATTACGTTCTCCAACTTAAAAGCATCCATGAAATTTCCGGCGCGTCCCAAAGACACTGGACGTGTATACCTTATCAATGCTATATTCGAATCCCAATTGAAAACGTCCAAGACATCTGCTGACAAAATCCACAGTGGCAACAATCATCGTCTATTCCCAAACCGATCCCAACTTTTACATAATTCGGCGCCCCACCCGTTCGTTTCCGTAAGATCATAAGTAAGCGCACAATTCTCTTATGAGCCCGTGCCTTGCCAGGATATTATTTAATCCTGTATCTATTGCACTTAACCTCATCAAACGAATATATCACTGTAAAGTTTTTGTTACTACATTTGAATATCGTTAGATTCACGTTCTTCCGCTTCTCTTTTAATTTCTGTTATTACAACTGAACAAGAGAGTAGTTGCTAAATCTGCCCCTGATTTTGCAAGTAAACTGAGGTTTCGTGTTCTTCTATACGACAAGTAAGCAACCCCTTCAACCACTGGTGTATTGCTACTGACGGTGATAACCATGATTCAGTTGATAAGAGCAAAAGAATGAACAATGCCCGGAGGGTGCAAATTATCATTTTGCTTTAAATCATTGAGAAAACTGCAGTCAAACGTCTGGGTTTAAAACTTGAGTGACGCGCAGTCAACAGACCAAATAATACTCACCAGTCAATAACCACATACAGTTGATCAAAACTTATAAGACATCAACAAAGTAATCAAGCGCAATACCAAATCTTACTCAAAGTTGCAAGACTCGCTCAACAAAAAATTTCACAATTGCCAATAACGACCAGACTAACAACAAAAAAAGGGTGCTGGAGAAATGGTCTAGATAATTGGCGAGTGAGTGTAATGAACAATGTGTCGGGGAAGAACTCAATTCCCCGAAAATACC